>JABUQX010099223.1:42500-43734 GCA_015478945.1 Trachelipus rathkii
AAATTACTAAGAAAAAAAAATTCTGGCAATTCAATCAGGATGAAATTTTCAGGGCTTATATATCTCTATTATTTTTTTTTTCAAAAAACTTTTTTTTTTTTTTGGAAAAAGTTGAAAATATTGAGATTTTTTTTTTTTTACTTATCCGATCAACATCAAATTTTCAGGGCGTATAGAGGCGGGCGAGATACATCTTTTTTACTTAGATAATGTTTTTGTATAATAATAAAAAAAAAAATTAAATTTCCAATAAGTTTTTTTTATGAAAATTTGATCCAGCGGGCAAATCCAAAACTACTGCTTATACAAAAAAATTATCTAAATAAAAGTGTGTATCTCCCCCGATTTCATAAGCCCGGAAAATTTCATCCTGGTCACATTACCAGAAAAAAATTATCGCAATTTTTCATTTTTAAAACCTTAAAAAGTATTTTTTGAAATTCGACCATTGCTGAGGTCTGGGGTCAGAAATAAAAACTCTAATCTCTAAACTCTAAATTCTAATTTGTGCATTTTGTGGGTAATAGACCAATCTATGTATAATTCAAGTTTAAAGTTATTTCAAAAACAATTGTAGATTTTGAATCGATATTTCAAACAACATAGGTTTTCAAAAACTGCAAATACAAACGAAAAAACGCTTGAAAACAACGTTTTAGAGGTCAGATAAAGCTACAATTTGCTTTTCTTTTTTTCTTTTTTTGGCAAAATTGGCTGAAAATTAAGAATTTTATGTCCATTAAGGTAGGGGCTAAAATGGCATCTTTTAAGCCAAAATTTTAATTAATTAAATATTGAAGGTAGATAATTCATAAAAAATTTCCTGTTCATTTCTAGAGATTTTCTGAGGCTTCTTTTGTTTATTCATAATTTAGAACAGCGCTTCTCAACCTTTTAAGCCTCGCGACCCCCCAAAAGCCAAAACGCATAAAGTTAGTAACCTCCTCCGGCGACCCCTAAATTACCCCATATATATATATAATATATATATATATAATAATATTTACTACTTATATAATATATATATATATATATATAGTATTATAATATATAACTATATATATATATATATATATAATAATAATATAATAATATATATATATATATATTATAATATTAGTATATTATAGTTGTAGTTTTGTAGGATGAAAAGACTCAAAGGCTTCCTGTAGCATACCATGGGTTTCTGCAGCAGTTTTTTTTTTTTTTCTTTTTGTCTTCATCTTCCTTTTAG
>JABUQX010099224.1:0-7500 GCA_015478945.1 Trachelipus rathkii
AAACAGAGAGAGATATATATATAAGTATATATATGTAATATATCTTCTATATATATATAATATGAATATATAATATATATATATATAAATATATATTTTAATATATATATATATATATATATATATTAGTATTATATATATACTATATAATTATAATATATATATATATAATATATATATATAATATATATATTATATATATATATATATATATATATATATATATATTATATATATTAATATTATATATATATATATATATATTTATATATTGTATATATATTATATATAGTATATATATATATATATATATATTATATATATATATATATATATATATAATATATATATATATATAGTATATATATATAATAATATTATATATATGTTATATATATATTTTATATATATATAATAATATATATATTTTATATATATATATATTATATTATATATTATAATATATAATTATATATAATTATTACTATATATTATATATATATATAATATATATATAATAATATATATAATATGATATATAATATATATAATATATATATTATATATATATATATATATATATGGTAAAGCTGTAGACAGCGACCCACACAATACTAAAAAACTATAACAGCTAAAAGAAAATAAATAACATTTTTTGATTTTAGCAAGCAAATTTCATCGATTAAACTTTAAAAAAATTTGTTTTATTCTTAATATTTATTAATAACACTTAAACTATTAGTATAACTTAGATTCTTGGCAACTTCGCTCTGAATTACCTTCCTCCTGCAGTAGTATACGAGAGCAAGAGTTACCAAATATTGGTTTTGTTATTATTTGCTCTGGAGAAATGTTATTTTTTTCTTTTATTTTCCTTTTTAGGGGTTCGACGCCGACGGAGGGACGCCTGTCGTCCCCCGGTAAGGTCTGAGAAACCCCAACTCTGTCCATACTTTAAGGTTTACCCCGTCGGGGTTTCTTTTAAGTTAAAAAAAAAAGAAAATCTCACTTTTAGAACTTTGCAACGCTTTTCGGAACTTAGAGCATCCTTCGTAAATTCTCAAAACGATAAATATCATAAAGCTTTCCAACATTTTTAACAATTTTAAATATTTCAAAAGCATTATTTTATTTATTTATTTTTATTTCATGGATGAAATGTCTCCTGACTTAATAAATTTATTTATTTTCCTATATTTGTTATGTTTTTTTGTTACAATGCATGTTTGCTTTCGGGAAGGCTTTACCATAATGATATATATATGATATATTATATACTAGTATATAATTACATATATATGATATATACGTTGTTATTAATAGTAATATATATATATATATATAATATAGTATATATATATATATTATATTTACTTTATATTTACTTTACTTTGGTAGTTTTGAAACATTTCTTTTATGAGTTATTAAAACATGCTTGTCTCAGAATAATTCTCAATATTGTATTTGCTTCCTTAGTGTGAAAGAACACAAGCAGCCGAATACTCACTTATGCAGAAATATTGGAATATATATAATATAGTATATATATATTTATATATATAATAATATATTATAATATAGTATATATATATATATATACGTGATATATAGTCATATATATATAATATATATATATTATATATATATATAAGTATTATAAAACTTATAGTCAAGAGTTGTCAAAAAAGAGGTTATTTCTTGGAAACCTGAGGGTTTGCCCAATGCAAAGAGTAGCAGAGCAGTTTTGTTGGATGTTTGAGATTGCCAAATGCAAAGAGTAGAGAGCGGTTTTTGGATATTTGAAAATTCATTCGCATTTATTTTCTGAACTGATAAGTTCTCTTTTAAAATCATTCGTTGTAAGGCTTCAAGCCGGTAACAATTTACACTGTTAAGCTTCGTGCTGAATTAATGTTTAATATTCAAAGATACCTTTATTCGAAGATCGTTTTTTATGTGCATTTCAATTTAACATTCTGGAAAGCTAAAACGGGTCAACTACTTCGTTTTGAGCTTGGGAAAACAAACTTTTCTCAATAAGCTTAAAAATTAACCTAGTGTATTATCCCACTATTTAACTAACTATTTTAGTTATAGTGAAGACCTAAGGCTTTCAAGAGTATACTCTCTTAAATATTCTGACTTGCAGTGCACATAATCTAAACTATTATTGCACTGGCCAATATTCAATTCTTTTAGAATTTCGTCAAGTTCTTAATCTGAACTTTCTATAATCTGATGAGCGTATTATGCTGGTCTTTAATATTCCGATGAGCGTAATATGCTGATCTCTATTCAATAAAATGATATAATTTAACAATTATATTATCTTGAGAAAAGTTTGTAAATTTAAAAGTTGTTTTTCTCGCTAAAATTTAGTATTTCGTAGTCAGTAAACTACTTGGCGTTTATAGTTTAAAATTTAGTATATTCGTAGTCGGTAAATACTAGCGTTTAAAAGTTTATATATTTCCTACTGGGAAATTTTTTCGTTACGTATTTATCTTATTTTGTGTTGTGTGTGAAGGCAAAGTTTGCCTTATTTTTCAATATTCTGAGAAGAGAAAAAGTATTTCTCATTAAAAAAAATCCTTTTTCGAAAAAAAAAACTGATTAGTTTTGTTTAAGCACACACATTATATATTCTGCAGAAGTTTGCGCTTTGAAATAATCTGCGTTCGATTCGAAAATATTCTGCAGATTAGACCTGTAAATTAAAGATTTTAAATATATATATATTATACATAAAGGTCATATATTCACGCATATATATTCTGCTGCGTTTGTGGAGAAGTCGGTCTCTTGTATATAATTTTGTAGTATTTTTTTAGTTAACTGTCCAGATATTTATATATAAATCTGGATTGTTTCAAATAATCGAGACTTCTCCTCCTTTCAAATATATTAAACTATTTTTGGGCGTTAAATATTTTTGCGTATAAAAAAATATATATATATTTTCGGCAAATTTAGTACTTTGCGGTAACTTATTAATTTGGGGCTTATTTTGGTGTATTTTATATTGTCCTATGCATCATTGCCCATTAAATCTAGTGGTGGTAAATATCTTGGCGTTTTGCTCATTAAATACTAGTAGCATTTTTTTTTTGGCGTTTTTTTTTTGCTATTTTTTTTGCTTTTGCGTTTTTTTTCAGAATATTCATTTATTTTACAAAATGTCTCTTTACGAAGATGAACTCACTCAAGCACAAATCGTGTCCTGAGTGTGGGAGGACAGTGGTCAGTGAAAAGTTTGGGAGGGAGGAGATAACACTCTCTCTCGAAGAATTAGTCCGACCTTCACGAGAATTTAAGTCAAAACTGTCCCCTATTAAGAGACTGAGAGCTGTGATTAAAAGGAAAATCACGCTCCTTTTCAAAAATCTTCTCGATCTTTCTGCCACTGAAAGCCAGGAAGATAATCATATCGTTTCCTCAAAACTGAAGGAAATTAAATCAAAATTGGAGGAAGTTAAAAACTTTGATGCTCTGATCGAAGAAGTCATCACAAAGTCTTCCATTCTTCAGTATGACTCGTCAATTTTGGACGAGGAAATAATTGAAGCGGTACATTATCATACCCAGAATGAAAAATTAATCTGGCGTATGACACCGCGTTTTAGTTCTCCATCTTCTTCTCCGTCTGCGCCTCCTGCAGCTTCAGAGGCCTCTCTTGAAGACGGAATATCACGTCAAGAGATGCAGAATATAATCAAAAATATTCATGCATCAAAACAGGAAGTAAAAATTCCTGCAATAAAGTGTCAAGAGTTCAGGGGTGAGGGGGACCGGCATTCTTTCCGCTCGTTTATTCTGTCCTTTCAAAATGTTTATGGGGCCAGAAAAGATATTTCTAGCGCTGCAAAATTGCAGTATTTAAAGTCATTGTTATCAGGTAATGCGCTCAAAGATATTGAGCATTTAACTAATGTCGACTCCAATTTGGAAGTCGCTTTCGAAATATTAAAGAACCTTTACTTAGACGAATCATATATTATTGATTCTCTGTTTCATAAAATCGATTCTGCGCCTATTTTAGAGAATAATCCTGAACATATTCGTATATTCCTGTCTGAAGTGAGAGCATATATTCATGAGCTCAAGGAGTTTGGACTCGATTTCTTTGAAGAGCCTTCGGCGGGCTGTAAGCTCATGAGTCATATAATCGTGGACAAACTTCCAACTGGCTTTCTTCGTGAGCTCAAATTAATCACACAGGATGAATATCCTTCCGTTAATATAATTTTGGAGCATTACGGTAAAATAATCAAGTCTATGGAGAAGGGGAGGGGAAAAAATAAATCTGCCCCTAAAAAGGGATTTGACCGTAATCGTGCTCCTTTTGAGCATAAATCGGCTAAATCGTCAGCTTTTAACGCTTCCTCTAAAGAGGATAGTTCGAAATCTTCATCGTCAGAAGATGAAACAGAACGCAGTCAAAAGAGTGGGAGATTTAAAAATTCTTCTAAATCATTTATTTCGAAATGTAAATTTTGCAACAGAAATCATCGCATGATTTCTTGTGAAGTATATTCTTCTCCTGAAAGCAGGAGAGATCGCTGTAAAGAGCTGCGCATGTGCTTCAGCTGCTCAAGCAGCAAGCATTTCGCTAATAAATGTCCTGCCAAGAGGTATGGACTTAGTCACCCATGCGGCAAATGTGGCCAAAAATCCCACATAACGGCTCTATGTTTTCCAAATAGCAGAAACGTGTCCGGTGGCTTTTCGGAAGATAGTCGTCCGTCAACATCAGTCGCGAATGAGGCAAATGGTCAAGCCAGCGGCTCTTCTAATCATATCTGTATAAATACAGGTACAGCCTCATCCGTGGGTCAAAATATTCTGCCCACTCTCTCCCTTAACATCAAGAAGGGCAATAAAATAGTCCCTGTACGCGTGCTTCTCGATTTCGGTAGTCAGTCCACGTATTTTCATAGGAGCATTCTTAAAAAATTGGGAGTCAATGAAAATAGTCTTCCTAGTCATCAGAGCTCCATTAAAACATTTTTGGGAGAGGAATTAAGATCCTTACGGTCTTTAAATTTAGAGATGGGCATTTGTTGTGGGAAATATTCTAGCCTACCTGTAAATATTGATTCTGAATTGGATATCGGCTTTTATGTAAAAGGCCTGACGGAGGCTATGAAAAATATTACCCAAAATGGTTTCAAAGTGGCAGATAGTCACTATCAAAATAATAATGTTGACAGGGTTTCAAATATTCATGGGCTGCTGGGCATCGATGCTCTTCATTTATTAAAGCATTTTAAAACCGTAAAATGCATTCGGGGCAGTGCCCTAGAGACTTGTCATGGGTACGTGCCTTTCGGGCCTGTAACATCTTTTTTGACACCTTCCCAAAATGAAAAAATCTTTGGGAAGAATTCTTCGCCGAAAGCTGTCGAAAAATCATGACAGAATTCAGAGCTCCCCATACCTTCAAATATTCAAAGATCTGTCAGGAACGTCCCGGAACATGTAATTAATCTTGTAGTGGAACCGGTACCTTCGTACTTCGACCCACTCTTACATACCCATACTGAGTCTGATTTGGACTTGGGCCTGGAGAACCTCTATAAATTAGAGTCTCTGGGTATCAATGAGGAGCGGGACCAGGGTTCCATTGACGAAATATTCATTAAAAGATTCCACGAAGGGATAGAGTTCCGAGACGGAAGGTACCACGTGGAACTTCCGTGGTTTCAAGAAATTCTTGAGCAGGTTCCATCAAATCATCACGTTGCTCTTGCTACTATGCAACGAGTCAAAAAGAAATTGACTGCTCAAGGCTTGCTTGACAAGTATGGGGAAATATTCAAGGAATACCTAAGAGAAGGTATTGTGGAGGCTGTGGAGGTGCATCCGAAAGATTATCATAAATTCATCTGGATACCCCACAGACCTATAATAAAACAGGCCCTTCAAGTGACGACAAAAATTCGTCCCGTCTTTAACTGCAGCCTGAAGATAGGTTGTAGTCCTTCACTTAATCAGGCATCGTATCCAGGGGTAGATTTAATCGCTTCCCTATTTAAATTATTACTGTCCTTCAGAACAAACAAATTCATCGTTCTGGCGGATATTTCAAAGGCCTTCCTCCAGATCAAATTAAAGTTAGAAGAGGACAGAAATCGCTTCTGTTTTTTCTGGGAGGCTGATGGCGAGTTACTCACTTACCGTTATGCCACAATCATCTTCGGGTTGGCTGTCAGCCCCTATGTTCTAGGGGCTGTTATACAACATCACGCCAAAAAATACCCTCCTGATCTCTGTACCTCTCTTCTTCAAAATAATCTGTACGTTGATAATTTTTTGTACACTTCTTCGTCTGTAGACGAACTTCAAGATATTTTTCGAGAGGCCACCTCACGTATGAGTGAGGGGGGCTTCAACTTGTGCTCCTGGAACTCAAATTGTCCAGATCTCAAAGAAATATTCAAGGAGGAGGGTAAACTTGCAACTCATCAAAGTGATGAAGAAAGAGTTTTAGGGTATTTATATAATACCGTTCAAGATAGTCTGAGTCTTAGTGACTTTTCATTAAATATTGTCTCTACCAAGAGACAGCTCCTGTCGGAGATTTCAAAAGTTTTCGATCCCCTGTGCCTTTACCTCCCCGTCCCGTTCGAGACCGTCTTCTTATGAAGAAAACGTGGGAAGTGGACATGGGGTGGGACGATATAATCCGCTCCGAAATTCAAAAATTTCATGGGAGAAGTTAAGCCTGGAATTCACTACATTCTCCATTTCCTAATTCTTTTAGAAAATCTTCATTTGATTTTGATCACTGAATGTATTTCACATTCTTTTGTGATTTTGAGTAATGTATGCTCTATGGCTTGTAGTGTAATGTTTTCGTCTGCGGAGAGGTCCACAATCTTCCTTTGGGTCAAGAGGGAAAAATACGTGGGCCTGCAAGGAAGAACGCTTCCCTGTTTGAAGTTATTGTCTGTGTTTTTAGCATTAAAGTGCTTACCGAGAAATGTTAAGTGGGACTGTCGGGTGTGTCAAGTTCCTAAACCAGATTTGAAAAAATTTAACACCGATAACTGGATGAAAAGTCGTTCATTTGGATCACAAGAATAGGATCTGAAGTTAAGCAATATTCGTTGAGGAATCGTGTGCCAAGATGATTCGCGCCATGAGCTCTGTCAGCTTCAAGAGGAATATTTCGTCTAAGTCCTAAAAATTTCCTATCGTATGCCGTCAGACACACGAAAGATAACTTATCCCCAGCTTGGGACTTACTGACCAGAGGTAATTTCTTCAAGGAATTTTAAAAGAACATGTTCCTTCCTGGACTAATAGGGCCAACATGGCTCTCATTATAAATAAGTGGCTGCAGGCGAAATAGCTGAACTGGAAATAGCATCTCCAGTTTTTGACTGTTGCTCTCAAGAGGATAGCAATGAACCTTCCTGTAAGTCGGATTTGTACCTCCAAATATTCAAACTTGCACAAGCTATATCGAGTAGTTGCTTTATTGTACCAGTTTGGAGC
>JABUQX010099224.1:15000-25000 GCA_015478945.1 Trachelipus rathkii
CTCTCTCAGGGGTTTTTCCAATATTCTCCTCATACTACCTTACTTTAATGTGCAATCAAGGATATTCTTCTATAGTTGGTACAATTATTCCTCTCCTCCCTTCTTAAATGTTGGGCATATTATGGTCTACTCCGGTCCTTTTGTACTTTTTCCTACCTTCAGAAACCATTAAACAATCTCAGCATCTTTTTTAACACATCCTCCCCCCAAAAAAATACTTCTTCAGGCAATCCTTCACAACCTGGCCTCTTCCCGTTTTTCATCCGTTTTATTCCATATTTAACCTCTTCCAGTGTTATCGGTGGCAAATTCTCCACTAAATTTAGTGCGTGATCCTCTCGTATCCGCCTCCTCTCTCTCTCTCCTCATCTTTTTTGTATAGTCCCGAATAGTATTCCCTCCATCTACCATCGGAATCCTCTGGTTCCACCAGCAACAATTCGTTTTCATCTTTAATGGAATGTGATGCTGCAGTGTATTTTTTTAAACTTCCCCGATATATTATCAATAAGTTTTTTAGTTAAACACATATCTCGTCCCAGCTGAGTAGTTGCAGAACTAGTTTGTAGTCACCCTGTTTTGGTAAGTTAGAGTTATTGTATCGTTTTGAAACTTGATATAATGTTAGACGTTGTGGTAAACTGATTTCTGGTGAGTTTTGGTGTCGATAGGACACCCGCAAATGGGTGTTGCCACTTAGCGCCAAGGTCAAATTTGGTCTGTGAGCTCTGTCGAGCGTTGGAAAGACTCAGGTTAGGTTTTTCGTATCTGGTTAAAATTTGGAGGTGCGCTTGGTGGTGACGTAACCTCTTCGTAGACGCGGCTACGTACCCCTGCGCCCCCACAGGGGGGGTGCTGCTCCCCCAAAATTGAAATGGCTATAGAAGGTGGAGATTTGGAGATGGTATAAATGAGGTGTGAGTAAGTAGGATTCGGAACCGGAATCGGATCCGGATCCTGCACCGGTGTTGGCTCCGGTGCGGTGCTGGGTTAGTAAATATTTGCATAATAATGCAATATTAGTTTCTTTATATATGTTATTAAACCTGTAGATTACGAGAATGATGGTTATAAGGTCGTAAAGGTAGTCAGGGCCCCCGGAAAAAAATGGACGAAATGCATAAGAAAAGAGGAGAAAAGAGTCGAAGTTGGAGTCAGAGAAGGAAGGAAATGGAAAAAGAGTCTGAATCGCTGTAGTGTTAAGTTGACAAAGCACCGGTGCTGGCTCGGTGCGGTGCTGAGTTAATAAATATTCGTTTAGTCCCATATTGGTATCAAAAATATGTTTATAAGGTTGTAAAACTCGAATATGATGGTTGTAAGTTCGTTAAAGGTGTCTGGGGGGATCTCTCATGAAGGGGATCCTCATAAAAATGCACTGACCGCAAAACAAAAGAAAACAAAGGAAAGAAGAAGTAAGGTGGAGGAAGGATTGAGGAAAGAGTCTGAGAAGGAGACAAAGTTGATACCGATACCGGTGCCGGAGCCAGTGCGGTGCTGAGTAAGTCAACATTCGTTTGTTATTTTATTTTATGTTTCATTTTACATTTAATTTTTGTTTTCATTTAATTTTTTTAAATTTCAAATTTTTAATATTTTATATTTATTTTTAATTTATTTTGTTAAAAAATATAATTCTTACTAAAATTTTTATGCTTTTCATGTTTATAGCGTAAAAAATTTACGTTTTTACACTCTAAAACAGTAAATCAGGAAATCAATAAGTCAAACCCCCCACCCTACACTTCCTCACCCCTCCGTGATCTATTGATCTATTGATTCATGTCATATTTTTGTATAACATAACACAAAATTTTTATTCTTTTTATGTTTATAACGTAAAAAACTTGTACTTTTACATACCTTAAAGGAGTAAATCAGTAAATCGGTAAATCAAACCACCCACTCACCCTCCCTACCCCATTTATGATTTATTGATTTAATTCATATTTTGAATAACGAAACACAAAACTTTTATTCATTTTTGTTTTATTTGTTTAAATCATTTTTGATTTTACTTAATATTTTATTCTTTTCATGTTTATAACTTAAAAAACTTGTACTTTTACAAACCCTAAAGCTGTAAATCAGTAAATCAGAAAATCAAACTACCCTCCCACCCTCCCTCTGTCAGCCTTTCCATGATCTGTTGATATTTTGTTTCATATCACATTTCGAGTATTATTTTGGATAAACATAACATAAAATCAAGTTCTTTATACACTGACCAACGAATATATGCCAACGTAACAAAGTTTTCACATTAATAAAGATAATATAGCATAACGTGAACTAAGAATATAATGTACAACGACAAACCCAACAAATCTTAAAAACATATAAACTGCTAACATCAACAAAGTTCCATGCTTAACAACAGTAAAATACCTAAAGTAGCATACAAAAACGTAACCTATTCACACTTTGTCAAGCATATCTATAACATATCAATGTTCATTTTACATTAACATGGAAATATTTAACAAAAAAAAGTTATCATAACTTTATCTAATTATCATACTGATCAACGAATATATGCTAACTAACAAAGTTTTCACATTAATAAAGCTTACATAGCATCATCTGAACCAAGAATATAAAGCACAACAACAAATTCAACACAGCTTAAGCCCGAATAAATGGCAAACATCAACAAAGTCTATGCTAAACAACCGTAAAGTACCTAATATAGCATACAAAAATTATTATATTCAAACTATGTCAAGCATATCTCTAACATAGCAATGTTAATTTCACATTAGCATGATAATATTTACCAAAAAAATTTATCATAACCTTGTCTAATTATCATACTGATAAACGAATATATGCTAACGTAAAAAGTTTTCACATTAATAAAGCAAACATAGCATAACCTAAACTAAGAAAATAATGCTCAACTACAAACCTAACACACCTTACGCCCGAATAAACTCCTAAACAAAGTTCCATACTTAACAACAGTATGTAACTAACACAGCGTACAAAACGTAACCTATTCCCACTTTGTCGAGCACATCTCTAACATATCAATGTTAAGTTTAAATTAACATGATAAAATTTAACAAAAATTTATCAAAACCATGGCTAATTATCATACTGACTAGCGAATATAGGCAATCGTAACAAAGTTTTTTATAATAAAATAGTAATATTTAACAAAAATTCATCATAACCTTACCTAACTATCATAAAACCCAACGAATAATTGCAAATATAACAAAGTTTTATCCAAACATAACATTAAAATAACAAATTTTTATCTAAACATAGCATAAAAATAAGCTCTTTGAATAAAGTATCATAGTAAAGGGTAATAGTTTATTGATTTTAAAACAGTAAAACAGTAAGTCAGTAAATAAACCATAAGCCTCCCCCTTACTTCCCTCCCACCCTTCCATGATCTATTGATCTATTGATTCAGGCCACATTTCGAGTATCATTTCAGATAAACATAACATAAAAATAAGTTCTTTATATATTGACCAACAAATATATGCTATAGTAACAAAGTTTTCACATAAATAAAGCTAACATATCGTAACCTGAACTAAGAATATAATGTACAACGACAAACCTTACAAACCTTACTCCCGAATAAGCAACTAACATTAACAAACTTCCATATTTAGCAACAGTAAAGTAACTAACACAGCGTACAAAACGTAACATATTCACACTTTTTTTAAGCATATCTCTAACATATCAATGTTAATTTTACATTAACTTGGTAATATTTAACAAAAATTTATCATATCCCTGTCTATTTATCATACTGACCAGTGAATATATGATATCGTAACAAAGTTTTTTTTACATTAATACAGTATTATTAAACAAAAATTCATCATAACCTTAACTAACTATCATAATACCCACCGAATAATTGCAAACATAACAAAGTTTTATCCAAACATAGCATAAAAATAAACCCTTTGAATAAAATATCATAGTAAAGGGTAATAGTTTACCGATTTTAAAACAGTAAATCAGTAAATCAAACCATCAGCCCCTCCCCATTCTTCCCTCTCACCCTACCATGATCTATTGATCTATTGATTCAGACCACATTTCGAGTATCATTTCGGATAAACATAACATAAAAATAATTTCTTTATATACTGACCAACAAATATATGATATCGTAACAAAGTTTTAAAATAAATAAAGCTAACATATCGTAACCAGAACTAAGAAATATAATGTACAACGACAAACCTAACATACACACGAATAAACAGCCAACTTTAACAAAGTTCTATACTGACCAGTAAAGTAACATACATTGCATACAGAACGTAGCTTATTCATATTTTTCAAACATATCTGTAACATATCATTATTATTTTTACCTTAACAAAGTAATATTTAACAAAATATCATAATCTTACCTAAGAATCATACAGACCAGCGAATATATGCTAAGGTAACAAAGTTTTCACATCAATAAAGCTACCATATCATAACCTGAACTAAGAATATAATATACAACGACAAACCTAACATACCTCACGTATGAATAATCTTCTAACATTCACAAAGTTCCTTACTTATCAAAGGTAAAGTAGCTAGCAGAACATACAAAACTCAATGTATCAATACTTTTCCAACATATCAGCAAGAGCTAAAGCAGTATTATCTAACAAAATCCCTTATCAAAGTAATCAACCTATCAAAGATACCACCATCTTTAACTACGAATTGATACTACCTTCATCAAAACGCCGTTCATATCAAATATAACGTCATTTTGAACTATGAATAAACGGAAACATTAGCAAAATTTTTTGGGAAACCTAACATCACTCTGCAAGAACTTAACCTTAGTCCACGCTTCTAACACATCATCACCAGTTAACACAGTAATATATTTCGAAACTTATCATTTCTCTAACAAATCAGTGTTAATTTCCCATTGTCATAGTAATATTTAACAAAGCGTTGCAGAAATTAAACATAACCTAACATATCTAACACTTACAATTGAGTAAAACCTACAATATATATTAAAATTTGGAACAACACATAGACATTAACATTTGGAGCCATGAATAAGTTCTCAACCTACTTCTCATTACACAGCAAAACTCAACCTATCCCTGCTTTTCAATCATATCATCAGCAACTAAAGCAGTATTATCTAACAAAATTCTTTAACAAAGTGTCCAAACTATCAAAGATACCCGCATCTTGAACTATGAATTGATACTACATTCATCAAAGTGTATTGCATATCAAATGTAACATCACTTTGAACCGTGAATAAACGTGGACATTAGCAAATTCTCTGTCAAACATCATAAAATAAATTCTGGATGATACTGATCAACGAATAAACGCTAACAACTTAACCTTCCCTACTTTTCGAAACATTACGCAAACGTTACATAAGGGCATACAAAACGTTACATAAGCCTTTACCGCTTACACCCCCCTTAGGGGTACCCTGAGATGGGCCTTCATGCATCTCCGGGGTGATCTCCGAGTAGTTGGGACTCATCGTTGAAAAGTGTTCGGTTTTGTGAAATTATGTTGCTGAGTGTGCGCAATCATGAAAACTTTTGTATAAACATGAAAGTAACCCTAATGATAAGCCTACCTTGTAAGCCTAACGACTCGAAGGTATTGCGTAATGTTTCGAAAGGAGGTAGGAGTTTGAACAACTTTGACCGTTGATATAATCTGATATCGATAGGATATTTTATGATGTTTGACAGAGAATTTTTATCAACTTTTATTGATAGTTCAAAATGATGTTTATATCTGATATGCAAGACTTTGGATGAATAATCGTATCAGGCCCATATTCAGCCTGCTGATGGACTGGACTTTATTAAATTTTATTGAATATGCTGCTTTGGTTGCTGATGACGACTGAAAAACAGGGGATAGGTTTAGATTTTCTGTGTAATGAATGTAGGTGAGAAACTTTTCATTCGCCAGCTCTGTATGTTAATATTTACCATGCAGTAGTTCCATATGTTGGCGCTCTATTGTAGGTTTTACTCCATTGTAAGTGTTAGATGTGACTGTTAGACTTTATATTTAATTTCATAACTGAGCTTTAATTGAAATATTGCTATGTCGAATTTGAGTAACACTGATTTAACAAATATTGTTTCGTAGATATTACTGTTAACTGTGATGATGTGTTAAAGCGTGAGCTTAGGTTAAGTTTTTACGAAGTAATATTAGGTTGCCAGAGTATTGCTTCAATATCTACGGGTAATTCATGGTTAAAGCATGAAACGATCACTGTATTTGATATATTTCAACACGTTTTTAATAGGCGAGTAATCAGTTTGTTGTTCAATATGGTAGTATCTTTGATAGACGGTTACTTTGTTAGCGATTTTTGTTAGTTAATACTGCTTTTAGCTATTGCTATTAATATTTGAAGTGACCAGTATGGTTTTGTATTCCCTGCTAGCTGCACTTTTTACGATAAGTAGGAATTTGTCAATGTTGGGTGTGCAAGAAAGCGCGGGTATGTTGGGTTTGTCATTGTACATTATTCTTGGTTCAGGTTGTGATATGTTAACTTTATTGATGTGAAAAGCTTTATCAGCATGCTGTTGGTAGTCTGCCTTGATACTAGGTAGTTATGATAAATTTTAATATTACTATGTTAGGTAAAAATAATAATAACATGTTGCACGAATAACTATGATTGAAAGAGTGGCTAAGCTACGTTCTGTAATATAAATATTGGTGCTTCCTGTTATTAAAGTATAGAACTTTGTGTTATGTTGGCTGTTTATTCACATGCGTAGGTATGTTTAAAGCTTGTCGTTGTACATTACAATCTGGTTCAGGTTATGATGTTAACATTATGAAAACCTTGTTAAGAAATGGCTTGCTTATATTTGCTGGGTCAGCTTATATAAGAAATTATTTTATGTCTGCTGCTCCCATGGCCTACTCAGCTGACTGAATCAATAAATAAATAGATCAATAATAGATCATGGAAGAGGGTAGGAGGACGATTGAGCGGAGGGAAGCAAGTACTCAGATAAACTATTACCATTCTACTGATCATGTACCATTCCCTAGAAAGCTTTATTTTTATGTTAATAGTAAATAAAAAATTATTTTTAAGTTATGTTTGGATAAAGTTTGTTTGCAATTATTCCTTGTGTATAGTAGATGGAAGTAAGGTTTTTGATGAATGTTTGTTAAATAATACATATTAATGTAAAGAAAACTATTACGATAGCACTATCCACTGGTCAGTATGACTTTAATTAAATAGTTATGATTAATTTTTGTTAAATAACCACCAAGTAATGTAAAATTAGCACGATGACTATCTTAAATTCTCTGGCATAGGACTCTAGGTTACGTTACTGCTGTTGAATACTTTACTATTGTTATGATGGACCTTTGTTAATGTTGGTAGTTTATTCGGGCAAGGTGTTATGTTTGTCGTTGTACATTGTATTCTTAGTTCAGGGTCATTGCTATGTTGGCTTTATATTAAAACTTTGTTGCGATAACATATATTTTGATATATTTTGAGAAACTTATTTTAATGTATGTTTAGTTTGTTGTACCTTATCGATATTAACTCATTGGATATGTACGGATGGGTATAGAGGGGACAGCCTGGATAGATGGTTTGATTTGCTGATTTTGCTGATTTACTGATTTTCTTTTAAAATCAGTAAGCTGGCCAGTAAGCTTTGTGCAGTGTGCAATTCAAAGGCTATTCTATGTTATGTTTGGGTAAATTGTTATTTTATGTTATGTTTGGATAAAGCTTTGTTATGTTTACAATTGCTGGTGGTCGCTGTGATGGTTAGGCTGGGGCCCATGATAGAGTTTTTATTAAGTAACTACTTTGTAAATGTAAAAAGCATTTTTGACATCTGCTACCTATTGCTGGTCAGTATGATAGCCAGGATTATGATAAATTTTGTTTAAATATTACGATGATAATTTAAAGTGGCGCGTAATATATTACAAGACTCCCTCGGCAAGTGGCCCAATAGGGCCCACGTTTTGTCCCACTGTGTTCGTTACTTTACTGCAATTGTTAGGTATGAGTCTATTAATGTTAGTAGTTTATTTATTCGGGCGTAAATGTTAGTATGCATTATATTCTTAACACAGACCAATAACTATGATACTGACCAAAGGTGTGGGCACTATTACGTTAGCATATATTGGGTGATCAGTATAATAATTAGACTTTAGATTATGCTAGAGCCACTGTTAAATATTACCATGCTAATGCGAAGTAACATTGCTATGATGAAGATACTTGACAAAAATATTGAATAGGATGCGTTTTGAATGCTATGTGCGTACCCCCACTGTTGATAACGTAGACTTGTTGATGTTTTCCTTATTCGAGGCTTAAGTATGTTAGGTTTGTTGTTGTGCGTACTAATCTTGGTTCAGATGTGCTGCTGTGGCCTCTTTTATTAATGAACTTTGTAACGCATATTCGTTGGCAATATGATGAGTAGATAAGGCTATGATAAATTTTGTAAATATTACCATGATAGCAAAGAATGCTGTGATATGTTGGGCGATATCTTAGGCAAATCTGATCAGGTTGTTTGTATCATAAGTTAGTTATTTTGCTGTTTAACATGGCTTTGTTGATGATGCTTTGAACCTTATTGCACAAGATGTGTTGCGTTTTCATTGTACTATATATTCTTAGTTCCGAAACGATACTATGATAACAGTAATTTGGCTTTGTTGATGCATATATTCGTTGGTCAGAAGTATATAAAAAACTTGATTTTATGTTATGTTTTTAAAATGATACTCGAAAAGTGAAATGAAACAATAGATCATCTGATCAATAGATCATGGGAAGGATCATGGATGAGTTGGGAATGGTTTGATTTACTGATTTATCTGATTTACTGCTTTTAGGGTATGGAAAAGTACAACAGTTTTTAGGTTATAAACATGAAAAAGAAAAAATTAGTAAAAACAAAAGAGAATTTAAACAAATAAAAATAAAAATCGAAAGTTTACACGTGTAATATACAGAATATTATTTAGTCAATAGTCATAGATGGAGGTCCAGGAGAAAAGAATTAATTGGGCATTACTGATTTACTGATTTACTAGTTTAGGGTATGTAAAGTACAAGGATTTACGTTATAAACAAAAGAATAAATCCAAGTATTGTTATGTTAAGATATATGTTTATGGTCCAATAGATCAATAGATGGCGACCTTTCTCACGGAGGGGTGAGGAAAGGTATTGTGGGTGGTTTGATTTACTGATTTACTGCTTTAGACTGTGTAGAAAGGTAATTTGTTTACGTTATAAAAAGGAAACCTTCAAAAAAGCTATAGCAAATATATTTAAAAAAAAATTAAAAATAAATATAAAATATTAAAAATTTGGAAATAACTAAAAAAAATTAAAATGAAAACAAAGAAAGCAAATAGTAAATGGCTATAAACTTGTGACAAACAATTTTCCTAACTCAACACCACACACCGGCTAAGGCACCAGTGTATCAGCTGCATCAACTCCTTCTCCAGACTTTTTCCTCCAACCTTTCTCCTCCTTCCTTCTTCCTTCCTCCGTCTTCTTTTGTTTTCCAGTCAGTGCATTTCTTCTTGGGATCCCCCCTCCAGAAGGGATCCCCAGACACTTAACGAACTTACAACCCTGCATTTCGAGTTCTAACATAAACATATATATTTGAAACCAATGAGAGGTAAGCAGATGTTTACCACTCATCACAGCATCGGAGCTATCACCGGTACCGCTACTCCGATATCAGATTCAGACTCCTTCTCAGATTCCTTCCTTCTCTGACTCCGACTCCGAATCCGACTCCGACCACTTTCTCCACTTCTCTTATGCATTTCGTCAATTTTTTTTCTGGTTACCTCCCTTTATTGGGGCCTTGACACCTTTAAGAACCTTATAACCTTATAACCATCATTTTTACAAAATTTTAACCCGATACGATAAGTCTAAAACTGTAGATATATTTACGCGTATGTGTGCGTGTGTGTTTGT
>JABUQX010099224.1:27500-36673 GCA_015478945.1 Trachelipus rathkii
ACAAACTCGGAGGGCTGGAAGAGCAAACAAAAAGGTAAATTTATTGTTAAATAACCTATGTCGTATGACGCTTCGTTTCAAAATTATGGACGATTGAAGGTACACTAGTTTATATTGTATGATGCGTCGCATGTAGGTTACCGACGATTTAGGTTACTCAATTTTAATGTGTTTGTGCGTGCTTAAATGTGTGTACGCTTAACGTCCTTCGGAAACACGTGGCAATACCTTTACCTTGTCCAATTCATCGCTGATTCAGTATAGTGTATCATCGATTAAAAATGGATCACTACACTCTTCCCGAGTTAACTGACATGATAATGTGTTACGGTGCGACGAACGGAAATGGACGAAGAGTGCAACTCATGTACCGGGAACAGTTTCCACACAGAAATCACCCCCAACCCACAATGTTTGCTCGCCTTCATCAGCGCCTTCGAGATAATGCGAACCTTCGTCCCCGGTGCATTGGTGGAGGAGACACGCGTAATACGAGGACTACTGCGTTTGAAGAAGAGGTGTTTGAGAGAGTCGCCAACAACCCGTCGACTAGCACACGCGCCATTGCCCATGCCATGGGTTCAAATCAGTCGTCTCTGGTTCGGGTCTTGCAAGAGCAAAGCCTTCATGCATACCAACTACAGAAAGTTCAAGGACTTGAGCCAAACGACTTCGCACCCCGTGTGCGATTTCCCGGTGGTTTCTGCAACGGAGCATCGATAATCCTGCCTTTCCTGCACATGTCTTGTTTACCGATGAGGCATGCTTCACACGTGATGGCTACTTCAACAGCAGAAACAGCCACATTTGGGACGAGGACAATCCGCACGCAATGTTTATCAGAGTTCACCAGGCGAAATTTACCGTAAACATCTGGGGTGAAATTCTTGGGGATTATCTGCTGGGACCTGTCATCATTCCACACCGTTTGGATTGGCCTGCGTACCTGCAACTACTCCAGAAAACGCTTCCACAGTTCATGGACGACAAACCCCTTACGACCAGCAGAGACATGTGGTTCCAACATGATGGCGCTCTAGCGCACTTCAGCCACCAAGTACGTGCGCATCTGAACAGAGTCTATACTGAAAATGGATAGGGAGAGGGTGACCTGTTGCTTGGCCTGCAAGATCGTCCGACCTCACGCCCCTAGATTATTTTCTTTGGGCATGAAGAGTGTTTTGTGTACATTAACCCCGTCAACACAAGAGATGAACTGATTTATCGAATATTCACTGGGTTTGATCAAATCAGACACAGTGAGGGTATGTTCAGAGTCCGACAGGCAATGGCACGGCGATGTAACGAATGTAATCAGGTACAGGGCAGACACTTTATACACCTCCTGTAATTTTCCCCAATAAAATAATTTCATAAGCTAAAACTGTTTGCTTTGCAACATCTCCGGTTACGAAGTAACGACGCGTCAAAAAACATCACGTGGTTTACCTTAAATCAACAATAACTTTGGGGAAACACAGAGAGCTTCTAACAGCATAGCCCTGAGTAAAACAATAAATGTTTTTATCATTTGCTCCTGTGACCTCGAGTTTGTCATGAGGGGTTTGGAATCACCCTGTATATATATATATATATATATCTTAACCCATATATATATATATATATATATATATATATATATATATATATATATATATCATACTATATTTATATATATATATATATATATATATATATATATATAATAATAATATATATATATATATATATATATATAAATATATATATATATATATATATATATATATATATATATATATATATATATATATATATATATATATATATATATATATATATATATATATATATATATACATATATATATATATATATATATATATATATATATACCATAACTTATATATACTATTCTATATATGGTCAACCTCTAAGAGAACACAATCCATATCTCAAGAAACTTCACAGCAGCTACTAGGAAGGAATACATTAGCGGAATGCTGGTTCCAATTCTAGTGCGGAAAATGAAAAAAAAAAAAGAAAGTGGAAATCTCAAAACTACAATAGCTACAGCGAAAGGAATACATTTTTTGGTATCGTGGAAAAATTTGACTTAGGAATTTGACGTCTAAAATAATACTAAAAAATTATTGTTAATAATTATAGTAATGCTGATTAGAGAGCCTATTTAGAGATCTTTTATTGGTTACTCGTTAAAATAAAATGACTTTTCTATTAAATTTTGCTTTTTTAACTAAAGAATACCCCAAGGGTATACCGCACCGATAGCAGAAGTCGGGGTCTCTCGGCATTCAAGAACTACAGGGTAGGACTAATTCCCCCTCCGGGGAGGGTGTCTGGAACCCCTGGGTGTCGTTGGGGTTCCTCCGCCCCTCCCACACGGGGTATGAAAACGTCCCCCCTGTGTTACATTGAAGCCATTTACCTAAGTGCTAATGTGGCTTCTCTTGCAACTAAATAACTTTTTATATATTTCTTATATATATACTTTTATATATATATATATATATATCTTATGATACACTGTACTTTCTTCACTTTCTCTACTATACTACACTATACATATATATCATATATATATATATATATATACTTATATATATATATATATATATCACTATATATATATATATATACTATGTCCCAACACCCCCCCCCAAAAAAAAAACAGCCAATTTTTATGTTTAATGTTTTTTTTACATTTTCCTAGCAAATTTTACAAGGATTCAAAAATGAATATTAGCTACCTCTAGCGTGTGAATATATATAAGAGATATGTTTTTTTTTTTTTTTTGAGTTTCTCCGGCCAAAAATTTGCCAGGATTTCAACAATGTATTCCTTTTTCATGTAGCTATTGTAGTTTTGGATTGTGGCTCTTCTAGGGGCTGGCCTATATATATATATATATATATATATATATATATATATATATATATATATATATATATATATATAACTACTCTTATATATATATATATATATATATATAACTGCTGCTATATATATATATATATATATATATATATATATATATATATGCTGCTGTGTTAACTCTCCCACTCTTCCTTATATATAAATATGTGAAAATCTACGGTTGTAAATAATAATGATGTGGAGATGCAGTTTTCAATTTATAGTAATTTTTGTTATCTTATTTGCGGCAATGCTACTTTTGTAATTTGCTCTGTACTTCTTTATTATTTATTATTTTACATCACAAATATTTATCTTTGATAAATATTTGATATTATTAATAATTTTAGAATACAAATTTAAAAATGGTATATTTTTTAACTTAATTTTTTTTTTTTTTTTTTTTACAGTTGTCACCACCACTGACGGGCAGAGCCCTATTCTAAGAGGGGTGTAGTACACACAAAAATTCACCCACTAGCGTAAATTAAGCAGATGAGTAAAGACGCAGGCATTAAAGTGAGGGAGATTAAATACAGCAGGAAACACAGAAGATGGAAGATAATTCCATAGAACAGAAGTGGCTGGAAAAAAGGAAGCACCACAGCGAACTAGCCTGGAGTTACCAATACCAACACAAAACTCATGCGCAGATACAGCACCCCTTGTGCTACGAGGACGTCGTAAAGGTGGTGGTACGCGAATGGTAAGTTTCCTCGAGCACTTGCCGCTACGGTACCTAAAGAATAAAGATATAACACCAACATCGCTCCGCAAAGATAAAGGGTCAAGTGAACTGGAAAGTAAAGAACAATTTATAAGCCTTTTGGCCTTTGACTCGACCCTGTCCAAAGTCGGGTGTAACCAGAGCCCCCCCAGATATGAGAGGAGTACTCTATACAAGGGTGAATAAGACCCTTGTATAGCTGGAGTAACTGAGAAGAGGAAAAAAAAGTCTCGCATTCTAAACAGAACTCCCAGTTTCCTTGAGGCCGCCCTAGCAACCATTGGGATGTGAGGTTTTCAAGACATTTTTTTTGTTTATGTTAAGGTCAAGGATGTTTATATTGTCAACAGGAGAGACGAGAGAACCGTCGAAAGAGATAGGAAAATTAGAAGGTGTTTTAGAGAGTGAGATTTGCAGAAGTTGAGTTTTTAAGGAATTGATTTTCAAAAGGTTGAGACGACCACACCCAGAAATCCTATTAGATCAGCGAGAATAGAATCGGGAAGATTAAGACGAGAGGCAATTCTAGAAGTAAAAGAGGGAGCAGAATTGAAATGAGTTGAAGAATGAAGGGTCGAATCATCGGCATGGAGTGGATAGAGTTAGATGTTCAGGTGAAGAGATCATTAATGAAAAGTAGGAATAAAGTAGTAGATAAAACAGAGCCCTGAGGAACACCACTATTGACAGAAAAAGAAGAAGAAGTCGCTCCATCAACAACTGTCGATATTGAGCGATTTGAAAGAAAGCTAGACATAAGTAAGCAAAAAAAAGAGGAGACCCAAAAAAGGGAAGCTTAGAGGGCAGTGAAAAGTGCCAAACCCGGTCAAATGCTTTGGATATGTCAAGCGCCACCACGCAAGTCTCCACGTAGTTCCTAAGAGCGGAAAACCATAAATCGGTTAAATAGGAAAGTATATCGCCAGTAGACCTCAAACGCCGAAAGCCGTACTGGCGATTGGAAAGAAGGGAATGAGTTTCCAGATGATCTAAGAAGTGAGAGTTAAGAAGGGTTTCAAAGATCTTAGATAGAACACAAGTGAAAGCTATAGGGCGATAGTTAGAAAGATCAGAGAGCCTTCCTTTTTTCGGAATAGGCTGGACATGTGCATGCTTCCAACACTGAGGAAAAGTGCTAGTATTGAGACATAGAGAATATAGTTGAAATAGGAGCGGGGACAGCACGGAAGCATACTCCCTCAAAACTCGAAGGAATCCCATCCGAGCCACCCGCCTTCTTAACGTTCATAGATTTCAGGAGCACATGCACCCAATGAAATGTAATCAAAGGCAAACTGATTTACGTGTAACAGAATAAGAATGAGAAAGTATGAAAGATCATTATTTTTGTATGAAAGGTTGCTGTTGTCTAAGCGATTGTTTGCTAGTCTGGAACTGATTGTTACTCATCATATTTACATATTCAAAATAAACTTGAAAACTTCCATGGAATAATACTAAGACTCTACAAGAGACCTAGAAGAGCAAAAGAACTCCATTGGAAGAAATTATCCAGATTTCTCAAGAGAGTTGAGAATTAGGACAAGAAAATCAGTTAAGAACTCAGGGAGTGTCACGAAGGTCAGGCCATCATCTTGCTATTAAATATTAGGGTTAAAGGATATCCCAGCTGTGAAGCTGGAAGGTACAAGTGTACAAAATCAAAATTTTCATCTTTTTTTTATTATCAAAATCAACAGAAAAATTCATCTTGAACATCATTGTGTAGTTTTTTTTTATCATTGTAAATAGTTTTACAGATACAATATAAACAATAATTTATACAAGGAAAACATTATTTAAATATCACAAAAGCATTATATAGCATATTATTGTTAAAAAAATACTAGATAATAAAAATTAAAGCAAATATATTCTATGTTAAAATTTAAAATTGATAAAAACGCTATCCAGGAATCTCGCATTAATTTCTTTAAATTCTCTTATTTTAACAGAAAATGCCATCTAGATTTATTAACTTCATTATTTCTTATATTAATTTATCTTTAGATACGGTATAAAAATATTTATATTATGAGTACTATGTAATAATTGAATCGCGCCCCTGAAGCGGGGCACAGTATTCGCTAAATTATATTTTATGTTCTAAATTCTTTAAATCTATTTCTTAAAACACATTTTTCGCACTGGGTAACGACTAAATCTTAAAGCTTGTTCTTGCTGTTCAGTAAATGAAGTGACCGTCAGTGAAGGCGAATCAACATATGATTGAGGAACTATCTGTGAAGGTGAATCATCATACCGCCTGAGGAACATCTGTGAAGTCGAAGAGAGTACGGCAGTTTTTAAGCGACCAGTCGAAACAAGATCCGTCCGTTTATCAGGAAGTTGTATCTTGTAGCATCGATTCATTAGTTGAAAAACCTTTTAAGGGTCAGTATAAGGTTCTTCCAGACTCTTCCGAATGCGATCGACACGAAGAAAGACATAAGAACTGGTTGTGATGTTCACCGCAGGTAATTGTATCGATGAGCACAGGAGTGATGAAGAGGATTTTAAGGTGGCGAAAGTCTAGTTGTTCAAATGTGAGTCCATATAATTTTCTCATGAATACGTGTATGAATTATGCTTTGCAGTAAAAAAAAATAATTCATCTACTTTTCCAAAATTTCAGAGGTTTGAAAAGTGAAGATATTGAGATATGTGAGATAAGGCTAATAAAATAATAAAGATAATAATAATAAAATAATAATAATTAATGAATATAAAATATAATAATATAATAATTAATAATAATAATAATATAATATAATAATAATAATAATATAATAATAATAAAATAATAATTATCATAATATAATAATAAAATATAAAGTAATAATATATAATAATAATGAATATATAATAATAATAATAATAATAATGAATTAATATATAATAATATTAATAATAATACATGATAATTAATAATTAATAATAATGAATAATAATAATATAATCATAATAATAATAATAATAATAAATATTATTAATATATAATAATAAAATAAATAATAATATAATGAAAATATAATGATAATAATAATAATACATAATAATAATAATAAAATTAAATAAATAAAGAATCATATAATAATAATAATAATAATAATAATAATAATAATAATAATAATAATAATATATATATATAATTAATATAATAATAAAATAAAAACGTGGAAATTCTTTAAGAGGAAAAACACTTGATGTCAGAAAGCGCTGGACAGCAAAAAACGCGTAAAAAACGACGGGCTTCTTGGGAATTTTCAGACGTGCTGATAAATGCGTGAAATTGGCGGTAAAGCTTGCGGGCAAAATCGGAACGAATTTGCCAGAACTTGAAAGCTTTAACGAGGCAAAATTGCCTGTAATGTGGGTTCGAAAACTCAAACTTTTAGATTATGGGATCCAATCGAACTAGGGATATTACAGATCTGGTCGCGACGAAAAACAGCTCACGATTACATGTAATATGGTAAGGTAGACAGGAAAGTCCTCAGAAAGTATGTGGTGATGTAAAGTATCGCAGGGAAAAATGACCATTAGAAAAGTACGTGAGAGATCTAAAGCACCGAGGAAATAAGCTCAGAAGTGTGTGCAGCCTGGAAAAATACCCAGAAACGGTACTGGGGTGCAAGAAAGTGCTCAATGATATATCAAAAGAGCAAAAATATGCTAAAATATATTAATAAAGGCTAAAAAGTGTGCTAAAAATTATTTGAAAAACTAGAAAAGTGGCAGGAAATATACAAAAAAGCTAAAAAGTGCCAGAATATATCAATAATTTTTAAAGTGCCAAAATCTTAAACTATACAACGAAGATTGGCACAGATATACCAAAACAACAATTGCGGGGGAAAATGGCTAAACAAGTCCAGGAAAGGTAATGAATGCTAGATCGTTCATTAAAAGTGCCCGAATACTCATCATATACAGTCATACATGACAGGTTTGCACAGATTTAGTAACAAATCTGGCTCTGTCGAAGCGCAGTATATACTACTCCCAACCCAATCTCTAACTCCAAAATATTACATAGCAGACGATAGAGCTTTTGGGCCATGATCGTACCCCTCAGTACCCCGACACACATCCTGCACTCAGATTACATAAATCACTCTGTAGCAAGTATTGCTGACATCCAGGAAAATTCAGCCTCTGCATTGAATCATCTATTACTTATAATGCGGCTATATACTGGTGGCACCAATCATCACTTGCAATTCTATGTGGAAGTTAATCATCTAAATGTTTCAACTCAAGTGTCATTCCAACTAAACAAAGACACCATGCCAGGATACTTCGGTTATACCTTCGAATCACGCTACTTTTCCTCAAACACATAGTATATAAACATCATAAGCCAGCAACCAAAAATTGAATTACCTGAATCTTTATCCTAATAACTTCAGCAATGAACATACCACAATCTGTCCACAATATTCACAATTCTCAAAACAGCAATCAACTACCAATCAGCGTCTGGTACTCTCTACTCTTCGCCACCAATAAGATATAAACTAGCAAAATAAATAACAAACACTGCCCTAGTCGGATAATAACTGATTACCTGAACAACCAATCGCTATTCAACATCTTTCAGAGAAATAAAAATCATACCATCCTAGACCATCTTGATATGATAGGAATCCATTTCTCCGCGCCAGACTTTTTGGACCGCCTCCTTCTTGTCTATTATTTGCGTTTCAGGAACTACCTGCATCGCCTGAATCCGACTCCTCTCTCACAGCCGTCTATTATGTGCGAACTCTTCAGAACCATCCCCTCCCCAAATAACAACCCTTTACTAATCAAATTCCATTCAATTTTAGCACAGAGATACGTTAGCACATCCAACTAGGTAACTCATAAAGCTATACCCCTCCCCGAAATATCCCCCTCCAACCTACTCCCAGAAGACACAGATCTTCTCTCTCGCAGATTAAGATGCGCGGACAACACTAAACATTCAAAGAATTAAACATAGATTCTTAACTTCAGACATCCATCTCCATATCTGCATGAAGTATGTTCACACGGAGGCCGGAAGCTGTTGTAACCTAATCTAATCTGAATGCCGCAAGCCCTTCACACTTTACGCGGGACTACATTCAAATCACCTTCCCTGAGGACCTGTGCTCAACCCGGAGGTGGCAGCTTGGTTCCTGGAAATGGCATCGGGCTCTCGCATTTAAGAGGAGTTCAAGGACAATGAATAGTATATAATATATATATATAATAATATATAGTAATAATATATATATATATAATAATATATATTATATATATTATTTATATATATATATATATATTGTATATATATATATATATATATATAATATATATATTAAATAATTTATATATATATATATATATTATATATATATATATTATAATAATATATAATATATATATAAATATATACATAATATTATAATTATATATCTAATATTTTATATATATATATTAAATATATATTTTATATATAATAATTATATATTATATATATTATAAGATATATATATATAT
>JABUQX010099225.1:0-5000 GCA_015478945.1 Trachelipus rathkii
CGGTATACTTCGTTCAGTCAGATTTGGGTGTTTAACCGTTTTCGCATTTGTATTGAAACGCTTTCGCGTTTTCGTGCGCCGCTTCAATATATATATATATATATATATATATATATATATAATAACTATATATATATATATATATATATATATATATATATATATATATATATATATATATATGTAAATATGGTTTTGTGTGGTGAATCTGAAGAGAGTTTGAGAGGATTAGTAGAGAGATTTGGCAGGGTGTGTAAAAGGATGGGTTTGAAAGTAAACGTAGATAAAGAGTAAGGTTATGGTGGTTGTGAGTAAGGACAGTCCTCGGTGTGAAGTTATGCTAGATAGTGAGCAGCTGGAACAAGTGACTGAGTTTAAATATTTGGGATATATATGTTGGACGAAAAGGGAACGGATGATGCCGAGTTTAGAAGGAAAGTTGTGAATTGCAGGAAAGTGGCTGGTGCAATTAAATCCTTGATAGATGTAAAGAGATTAAGTCTTGCGTGCGCTAGGGTTTGCGAGAGGGTATGTTGTTACCTGCGTTAATGTATAGTAGTGAGACTACGGTCTGGAATTAGAGGTATAGATCTAAAGTATAATGTGTTTAGATCGACAATCTTAGGGGCGTGTTAGGTGTAAGAAGTATTGATAAAATGAGGAATGAACGTATTACAGAGTTGTTTGGTGTGAAAAAAGGGGTAAATTTGAGAATAAATGAAAGTATAGATCTAAAGTATAATGTGTTTAGATGGACAATCTTAGGGGCGTGTTAGGTGTGAGAAGAATTGATAAAATGAGGAATGAACGTATTATAGAGTTGTATGGTGTGAAAAAAGTGGTTATTAAAAGAAAATATATATATATATATATATATATATATATATATATATATATATATATATATATATATATATATATATATATATATATATATATATATATATATATATATGTAATATGGTTTTGTGCGGTGAATCTGAAGAGAGTTTGAGAGGATTAGTAGAGAGATTTGGCAGGGTGTGTAAAAGGATGGGTTTGAAAGTAAACGTAGATAAGAGTAAGGTTATGGTTGTGAGTAAGGACAGTCCTCGGTGTGAAGTTATGCTAGATGGTGAGCAGCTGGAACAAGTGACTGAGTTTAAATATTTGGGATATATATGTTGGACGAAAAGGGAACGGATGATGCCGAGTGGAGAAGGAAAGTTGTGAATTGCAGGAAAGTGGCTGGTGCAATTAAATCCTTGATAGATGTAAAGAGACTAAGTCTTGAGTGCGCTAGGGTTTGCGAGTGGGTATGTTGTTACCTGTGTTAATGTATAGTAGTGAGACTACGGTCTGGAATTAGAGGTATAGATCTAAAGTATAATGTGTTTAGATGGACAATCTTAGGGGCGTGTTAGGTGTGAGAAGAATTGATAAAATGAGGAATGAACGTATTACAGAGTTGTATGGTGTGAAAAAAGGGATAAATGAGAGAATAAATGAAAGTACGTTGAGATGGTTTGGTCATGTGGAATGGAAGAATGATAGTCGGTAGGTTAAGCGGATGTATAGTGGTGAATGTGTTGGAAATCGACTTGCTGGGAGACCAAAGAAAAAGTTGATTGGGTCAGCAAAAGAATGTCTGGAGGAGTAAAATGTGAGTTTGGCAGGGGCGAGAAGAAAGGTGCATAATAAGAGTGAATGGCAGGGTTTGTGAGGGTGTATGGTTGTGGCCCACCTGGGCCAAGGGATGAACCCCACATTGGCGAGAGACCATAGTGAGGGTTCTTCGCGGTCCCGTGAAGCTCTAGGGTGGATTTTCTGACTGCGGCGAGTTCTGACTAATAGGTATAAAGGGAGGTAAGGCTGGGCTTTCTTTTCGACTTGTTTCATATTCTTCTACTACTTTTCTGTTTCCGGTGCATGTTACGCACCTTACCGCCAGTCTTGGGGAAAAAATGTGGTTGATGATAACGATAATATATATATATATATATATATATATATATATATATATATATATATATATATATATATATATATATATATATATATATATATATATATATATATATATATATATTTATTTATATAATGACATACTTTATATTCAAAAATGGAAATTTATTTAGAATACATATATAGAAATAATAATATCAATACGTAGGAAAATGATAAAATAAAATAAAAAATATTGGCTAGTTAAAAATGCCAAAAAAGTGCTTGCAGAGTACAAAGCACAAAGAGTACTCAAAAGAAATTGCAAGGGTACAGGGTACAAGAGTGCAAAGTGCTTCTGCATGGACTGAGCCACAGTGTATGTATATATATATATAATATGTATATATATATATGTATAATAATATATATATATATATATATATATATAATATATATATAATATATAGCATATATATATATATATATATAATATATATATAGTAATAACTACTATGATCTATAAGGTTTCGATAGAAAACTTAGATAAATATGAAATATGTAATAATCATAATATAGAAATAACAATAACTATAAATAATATGTTTTTCTTTATGTATGTAAGATATAACATATGTAATAGTGTATGTATATATGTAATATGTAATATATATATGTATGTATATATAACTTATATATATTAAATGTATATAATAATATAATAATAATATATATATATATATGTATATATAATATAATATATATATGTTTAAAAATGTAATAATAATAATATAATAATATGTAATATATAATATATATATAGCAATATAATAACATAATAACATAATAATAATAATATATAACAATAATAACCACAATAATATATATAATATATATGTATGTATATATATAATAATAATACATATATACATAATAATAATATATATGTATGTATATATCAATAATAACCAATAATATATGTATATATATATATAATATATATATATATATATATAACATAATAAATATGTTTGTATGCATACATAACTATGTTAATAATATATAAATATATATATAGGTGGATCTATCACTCCATATGCTTTTGTAACATAATATGTAAATGTATTTATATATATAATATATATATATAATATATATATATATATATAATATATATATATAATATATATATATATATATAATATATATATATATATATATATGTATATTATGTATATATAATAATATATATATATAATGCTAAAATTAAACATTTGCATTTTCCATATATGTATATAACAATGTATCATGCTCAAGTATTTCAGCATCAGGGCATTAAATATTTTTGTAATAATATAACATATGTATAATATCTTTGCTGTAATATCAGTATATGTAATATGTAATATAATATAATAATAATAATAATAATAATAAATGTATATATATGTATGTAATTTATATATAACAACATAATTTGTAATATAATAATATTTATATGTATGTATATAATATATGTATATATAATAATAATAATAATAATAATAATATATATATGTATAATAATATATATAATAACCAATAATAATAATATATAATAATAATAATAATATAATAATATATATGTAATATGTATATAATAATAGAAATATATGAAATAATAATAATATGAAATAATTCAATATAATAACGTCTATTTGGTGTAGATAATATAATATATAATATGTAATATAATATGTATATAATATATATATATATATATATATATATATATATAATTTATATATGTATATATGTATATGTTTATGTATAATAATATATATATATATATATATAATAATATATATATAATATATATATATAATATATATATGTAATATGTATATATATATATATATATGTAATAATATAATAATAATATATATATATATATATAATATATCTTCAATATATGTATATGTTTAATTTGTTTATAATAATAATAATAATAATAATAATAATAATATATATATGTATAATAATAATAATAATAATAATAATATGTAATATATGTATGTATGTAATAATAATAATAATAATATATATAAAGATATAATAATGTAATAATAATATGTAATAATAATAATAATAATAATAATATATGTAATATATATATAATATATAATAATATATATGTAATAATAATATATAATAATAATATATGTTTGAATAATAATAATAATAATATAATAATAATATAATATAATAACTTAATAATAATATATAATATAAATATATATAATATATAATAATAATATATATATAACAATAACAATAATAATATATAATAATAACAATAAATATATACAATATATATAATAATAATAATAATACATATATATGTAATATGTATGTAATAATATAGTATGTAATATATATATATAATAATATATATATATATATAACAACCAACAATAATAATATATATATATATATATATATATAAATAGGTAATATATATATATATATGTAATAATAATATATAATATATAACTATATATTATAATATATTAATAACCAATAATAATAATAATAATAATATATATATAATAATATGTATATATATATAAATGTAGCAATATGTAATAATAATAATATATATATATAATATATAATATAACAATAATAATAATAATATGTAATATATATAACAATATATATATTTATATATATATATATATATATATATATATATATAAAGTGTGAAAATAAAACAAAATAAATTTATTTCTTATTCATATTATCCAAAAAATAATGAAACAATAGAAAACAAATTAACAACTTTCAAAATTTTATACATCCGCAACATCCGCATGTATTAATATCAGATGCGGATGAGGATGCTCATTTTCATTTTAATGCAGATATTATTTGAATGACAACTTTTATATACATGACTAATATATATATATATATATATATATATATATATATATATATATATATATATATATATATATATATATATATATATATATATGCTAACATATAACTATATATATATATATATATATATATATATATATATATATATACAG
>JABUQX010099225.1:10000-63585 GCA_015478945.1 Trachelipus rathkii
GTGCGCTATGCAGCTATCTTCATATGTGTTTATATGTCTAATCTGTAATATGTATATGTAATAGTATAATAATACGTAACATAATGTATGTATATACATGTATATATGTATGTAATATAATAATAATAATAATATATATAATAATAATATAATATGTATATATGATTTGTAATAACATAAATTGATATCCCTGACTCATAATATATATCTAATAATATGTATATATATATATAATATATATATAATATATATAATAATAATAGCATAACAATAATAATAATATATATATATATATAATATATATATGTATATATAATAATAATATAATAATAATAATATAATATATATATATATATATATATACAATATATATAATAATAATATGTAATAATGATATATGTATATGTATGTATATGTATGCAACAATAATATGTATGTATGTATATATGTATGCATATGTAATGTATGTATAATGTATATGTATAATGTATATGTATATAATATGTATATGTAACAGCAATAATAGCGCGCTAGAATATAATACAGGAACCTTACCTCTACAACAATAACAACAATAACCATGTATATAGCAATAATAATATGTAGCCAACAGCAATAATAATGTAATAATAATATGATTAATAATAATATAATAACCAATAATAATAATAATATATAATATATATGTAATATATATAATATAATAATAACAACATAATATAATATATAATAATAACAATAATAACAATATACTTATATATATATATATATATATGATCTACGACATCTTGCAATGTTATTTCCAAATTTCCTGGAATCCGAATTAAATATATGTCAAACAATTTATTTTGTGATTAACATACTAATTTTATTATAAAAAAATGTTAAAAACATTTTAAATTTTTAGTGATGAAGATAGAAAAAAATAAAAAAAATAGCAACTTTGACGATTGTTTTGATTTTAATGTACAAAAAAAATTGTATATTGTATATTATTATGACATAAATACTGTACTGCAGGATGAAATTTTCGATTGAGATGCAAATTCATTATATTTCAAGCACAACCCATGAATCCATATTTGCTTTAACATTTAAAATTTTGCCTTTACAGTAAAGAGTTTGAAAGAGATTGATTTTCGCTTAAAACTTTTGTTGAAATGTTCGAAATCTTTGTTGAAATATTATTGACACTGTATTGCGTAAGTATCAAGTTGTAATTATGGGGATAACAATGGAATCCTAAGTATAATAATAATAATTTGAAATTTATTCATGACCTAATATATATATATATATATATATATATATATATATATATATATATATATATATATATATATATATATATATATTCTCTTCATATATATAATATATAATATATATATATATAATATATATATATACAGTTTAGCAATAATATATGTACGATTATATATGTATATGTAATAATAATATATATAACTTCTTCTTCTTCTTCTACATATATAATATGTAATAATAATAATAATATGTATAACTTAGAAAGCAATAATAATAATAATATGTATATATAATAATAATAATATATATCTTTAATAATAATAATAATATAATAATATGTAATATATATGTTTAATAATAATAATAATAATAATATATATATAATAATAATAACATATATATATATAATGTAATAATAATAATACAACTCAGTGTAGCAATAATATAATAATATGTATGTATATAATAATAATAAATTAATAATATGGAAATATATATATATATATATATATATAATAATAATAACAATAATAATAATATATATATATATATATATATGTATATATAATATATATATATATATAATATAATAATAATATATATATATGTAATGAAGGAAAGATTAAGCTGAAATATTCTTACCTCATGGCGCATAACCCTATTCAACCAGGGGTACTTCTCTAGGCAATGCCTAGGATCCGAACGAGGATCGAACCCTGACCCTATACCTGGTGACCCAGTAACGCTGCCGTTTTAAATGTTATTTTGACATTTTTTCATTCATTAATTATTTTTTTCCTAATTCTTTCAGATCTCAAATTCTGATTACATAAGAAATTTACGTTTAGAATCCTAAAATGCTGTCATAGGGGTATATATTTGCATGTCCGTGTGAAAAAATAGGTATATCTTAAGGGTTTCTATAATTTTGAGATTGGAAAATTCGTGAAGGACAGGTTTTAGAATTTTCCTGCGATATCCTGGAGGATATTTTTTAGGATTTATCCTTCAGAAAAATTCCCTCTGTAATTTTTGTAAATCCAGTATGGAATTATCTCAATGGGTAAAATCCTCCTGAATCCTGTAGGAAACTCGACCATTCCATATGGCCCATAAATTTCCAGTACGCTTCCCCAATGTACCTTTTTTTATGTTAAATGTTTATATTTATATATAGCGATTTTCTATATCCTATTTGATGTTTGATATCTTATGATCACCCCACTGTCTGCCCTACGGAAGTTCCCCATGTCCCACTCACCCGGTAAGGTAACCATGAGTATGTCCCATTTTTTACAACTCGTAAGTGTCCCAATGTCCCACTTCAATATTTTCAATACAATTTAATACAATTCGCAAGTGGGACATGCAAATGTCCCAACTGATTTTGAGATTTACTGAGTACGAATAGTTTTTTTACGAATAGATGTCCCAAGTACCCAAAGAGGGCGCCCGAGTGTTTTTGGGGTATATCACTAACGAATACCCACGGGTAGTCCGCCCCGATGTCAGGAGTCGGGGTCTTCGGCCTCTAGGTGGTACTGACGGGGGGATCTAAATCGCCTCCGGGCTGGGTCTCCGGACCCCGCTTTGTGGTCTTTTGGTGTGCGGGGTTTCCCTCTCGACCACCCCTCTCGGGGGTATGAATCCCGTCCCTCCCCCTCCGTCCCCCATGGCTCGGCCCCCTAAAAGGGGTAAAAAACCACGCTAAAAAAAAAACAAGCATATTTACCATTTTTAGAACCACCGCTAAAAAAAAAAAAAAATGAAATCGCTTTAACAAATAAAAAAAATTTTACCTTCCTTATAGTGGGGCGTCGAGCCGAAATGGGACGGAGAGGGGGGAAGTTTCATACCCCGGGGGATGGTCGAGACCACCGCGACACCAAATACCAAAGAGCTGGGGTTCCGGAGACATCCCGGAGCGGGGGATAGTCCCCCCGTAGTCACTAGTAGGCCCAGAGACCCAGTACTCTGACATTCGGGGCTGGTCCTACCCGTGGGGTAATTCGGTTAGCGTATACCCAAAAAAAAAAAAAAGAAAAAAAAAACCTTTGAGTTTAAAAATGTCCCAAAATATATCTACGAATTACGTGTTTTTGTTAAGATTTGGGACATAAAAAAAGTACCCATTTTACGAATTGGAATTTTTTTGCCGGAAATGTCAAAAAAATTTATTTGGGACATCCGGAAATACCCAAAACCAATTGGTAAACTAGAGTATATCCGGCTAAAATGCCGGAAACTTTATGAACCGGTGGGGAGTTTAAAAATGGGCGCAGAAGTAGCGTCGATTCATTTCTGTGGTCGCTGGGGGCTGCGCTACAACATATATCGATTTCTGCGAGTTTGTGTCCCAAAGCCCCAAAAAACTACTCACTTACAGACCATGGCTTGTCCCCGTTACTTTCCTTTCCACTTCCCTCCTTCATCATTTCCAATTAATTGTCAAATGTATTTAAATCAGGGTATGGGATTTTTTGATTTTTCAAATGTATAAATTAATTTTTTTTATGGGGGGGAGGGGGATTTTTTTCTAATTTAGGCACAAATTGTCTTTTTTTCAAATTACTAATTAATCCAATTATTACCAAATTAAAAATAAGTATATTTTATGTATATAGTTTTAAATCACCTTTAATAAAGAAAAATAAAATAAAATTACAGCACTCAGAACTAGTGAGTATTATAGTGACTAAAAAAATTAATATATAAATAAATCAATTGTGTAACTATATGAGCCTTACTGAATTTGTTGTTTTCAAAGAATTTAATGGCGTCTTTGGAATAAGTTTTGATTAGCCTTAGATAATTTAGCCTTGTGGCTTTAGTGTTAACCTAGCTAGCACTCATTAAACTTAGTTAGGGTAAATTGATTGGAGACAGTGGCGTAACTAAGGTCAGTTGCGCCCCCCCGCGACTTATTTTGTGCGCCCCCTTTAGTCCATGGACGGGATGAATAGAGTTTTTGAAACTTGAATGACAAAAAAAGTTTTCTTGTTCCATATCAAAGAAAAATCACATTTAACCTTACATAAATTTAACCCCATGATGACAATGAAAAAAGGTTTATATATATATTATAGATAATATTATCATTATATATATATATATAGTATATATATATATATATCTATATATATATATATAATATAATTATATATATATTATATATATATATATATATAATATTATATATATATATTAGTATATATATATAATATATATCATATATTATATTACTATATATATATTATTATATGATTCGACCGTATATATATATATACTATAATATATATAATATATAATATATATATATATATTATATATATATATATATATATATATTATTATATATATAAAATAATATATATATATATACTATATATATTTAATATATAATTTATATTATATTATATGTATATAGTATATATTATATGATATAGTATATATATAATATAAGTAATGAGAGAGATGCGCATTTTTAAGAACGTCCTGTTACATCGTGCGTGTTATTGCGTCAAGATGAATGAAGCATAAAGCTTCTGAACGAAACAATATAGACGTTTGTCATTACTGTTTAAGCGTTTGACAATTAAGATAGTCTTCTAGATATGCTGCATTATCCCTGTATAGCCACCGTTCTTGTGCACTTTTGTGAATTATAATGTTAATGTTGCTTTCAAAAACCTTACAGCACTACTCGAGCTTCTCTAAAGCTCTTCGGCTGTTTGATTTTGTTATTGGGCAGAGACGCGCAGGATGACTCAGTTATATGTTGAAGCTTCGTCTTTCAGATCGTAGAATGGAAGAGTACATATCTTATTACATTGACAGTTTGTTCAGTTTTTAAGTAAATATCTTGGTCGTTTATTCCAATAATGTAGAGAAAAAATTGCGCTATGCTTTGTGAGTTATCACGCTATTTATGTCACTGGAGGCCAATGTTGTGAAAGCCAAACTTATATGAGTTCATTCTGATATTAGAAGCACCTTTATATGTTTGTTGCTGCTTTCTCATTTCGTCTTCCATGTGATCTTTTTTAATGAAAGTCGTGGGTTCATACGCTGGGATAATCAAATTCAGATTAATTATTGATATAAGTTTCTCTATGATTTACTCGTCATTGTTTTTGTATTCTTCTACGATGCCCCTCATAATGCTGAAATATAGTAGTTTGACATCATTTATTTGATGACGTCCTAATTAATTTCTGTTTCATGTATTTGCGACTGTTTTTTTTCGGCCATCTTCGCTGTTCATTCTTCTTGTAACGTATATTTCACTTGATTTTTTTCTCCGATTTTTTCTCCTTATAATTATTCTTGTAGTTAGCGACAATGTTCTTTCAATGTGACTTTACTCTTGCATGTTTCTTTTAATTTTTCTTACTTAAACCTGGCCAGAGCTTTTATATGGTAAGTTGTTCAATGGAATAAAGTTCTCATTTCTCTTGTCCGCAGTGCGCCTCTCTCGTCTGCCTGCGCTCTCTCCCTACCGCTGGGGCTTGCGGGGCGTATATTTACGCACTGATTGTGAAGAGTAGTAAGGTAATATATGATATAGATACGGTTGATAGTAAAAATATTTGAAAGAAATTAAGAATTTAAAGCATTTACCTCCTAACTACTATATCATCATTTGAAATATTAATCAATTTTGGATTTCGTTTCAATTTTTTTAGTTTTGGAAATTTTTTTAGATAATGCGGAACTTTTTTTGGAATTTTTTAGTGAATTTTACTGAAAAGGGATATCAATTAAAAAAAATAAAAACTCGCTAAAAAATTATATTAGTCAAGTACATAAATACCGGTAATATAGAAAATATATAGCTAATAGTTTTTATATCCTAAATAAAACTAAAATAGAAGAGATATATATGTAGAAGTATATAATAGTTTTTATAGTATTGAACTTATGGTAGGCCTAATTAAAATGTTTACATTAGTCTTCTTAGCTGTCCTATTTTAATAATTAACTCTATTAACATGAAATGTATTTTTTATTAACCTACAGTCTACACTAAGAAAATAAAAGTTATAGAAAAGCAATTGACAAATAACTACACCATTTGGCATTAATTTTAACTTAAAATTAAAGCCAAAATTTTAGTTATTTATTATTTGCTTTTCTATAACTTTGATTTTTTTTAGCGTAGACTGTAGATTAATAAAAAATACATTTCGAGTTTATCAAAGTTTAAGTAGCCTACGAGAAGTTCAATAGTTTTTCTGAGTGTTCTAATTTATTTTTCTTTTACTAAAAGTGATTTGAAACTATATAGATAAAATACACTTATTATATAGATGAAATATACTTATCATTAATTAGGTAATAACCAAGTTTATAATAATTAGAATTAATTAGTAATAATAATAATAATATAATAAAAAAACATTTGTGCCTTAAAAATCAAAATCACTTTAAAAAAATCAGTTAATTTAAATCATTTGATATTTTTTTTCGTGCTAACCCTGATTTAAATTCACATATCACAAATTTTTGTATTTATATATGTATTTAAATACATTAATGAGTATCTAAATACATTGTATTTTAAAGCAATGTTAACTCGATGTTCAGTATAATGTTTATTCGATTTCGTAAAATTATTATTTTTTTTTATTATCATTTGCATGTCAGTGTGTGTCAATGGGTGTTATAATTGATTCAATGGAAGGTTCGATCAATCATACAAGTGAGGGTGGGCATAGAAGTGAATATTTTATCAACTTTGCTAACTAGAAGAATAGGGACAGTGAAAAACCAATGGAACTATCGAGACTGTCCCAATTATCTAAATAGAACTAATCACCAAACAAGCTCACGCAAATTCACAAATCACCATATTACTTGTCAATAACTAACATAGTATATACGAAGTCTACCACAAAAAGAAAAAAAAACTATAGCTAAAGTACATGCTAACACAGTATAAATATTTCCACTATGATACTAACAACACTACAATTTATAAAGTTTCTTAAATTTAACATACTTTTTGATTAATTATACTTGTAATAATAAAGTAGATATGCCTAGTAATATTTAAAGTAAAAAGTACGTTATGATTAGCCAAAGTAAACTTTGATGATACCCAAACCATCCATACACCTATCCAATCTTTTCTTAAATGTTGCAACTTGCAAGTGAGACGCAATCAACAACCTGCTGCGGCAAACCATTCCAAAAATTTACAACAATTAACAATGAACAACAATTTATTAACAAATTAGTGTCCGTGGCCTACGTGCTAATTTCGAATCCGATGAACACTACCCCTCTACATCTCATCCTAACATTTTAATTAATTCTGTCTTAGACCAAACATTACAACAACTACCCTTGCACCAAGAAGGAAAAAAAATCACACTAGCTGGAAACTATTTCAATATATATGCATCAAGCTTCTCACCTCCCCCGATATATATATATATATATATATATATACTATATATATATTATATATATATAATATATATATAATGATTATATATATATCTATATATACTATATATATATAGTATATATTATATATATATATTATATATTTAATAATATATATTATATATATATATATATCAAGCTATCTACCTATACTATATATATATATATATTATAATATGTTATATATATATATGATATTTTTTATCCAAAAGTATCGCGGGCAATTATCGATTATATAATATCGATTATATAATTATTAACTTATCGATATTTTTTACACATATCGGCATCCCTATCTTGCACTAACAAAAATAACAGGTCATTCACTAAATAAAGAGAGGGCAAAAATTTCTGATAATAAAACTATCCACAAAATTATTAATATTTTCATTCAATAAATCATTATTGGTTTACAACTATTAACTATTTATTGGTAACTTGATAAAATAGATTATTTCAAATATACGCTATGATACATTATCATATGCATTATTATTATTATTATGTATTATTATTATTATTATTATTATTATTATTATTATTATTATTATTATTATTATTATTATTATTATTATTATTATTATTATTATTACTATTATGAATGATTAATTTTCATCAAATTTTCTTTTTGTTATAAAATAACTGTTATTCTTATCTATTTATATTATTAATTTATATTTATGTCATCACTGGTTAACTGTTTTTTTTTAAACTTATATTGCAGGAAAGAAATTAATAGCAATTTTATGCTCAATAAAGCCTAAAGTTATGTCAGTTTTAGATCCTTTTAAAGTTAAAAATAAGGGCTTGTAGTACATTAACATATATATCTTAAGAAGTAAATGTAATTTGTAAAAGATTATGTCAATATCTGATGTCAACCCTTCGCTGACAGTGTTTGGAAAAAATGACTTTATTTTCAATCTATTTTTCCCCCCCCCCCCCAAAAAAAAAAAAAAATAAAAAAAAAAAATCGTGTACGCCCTTTGATCATACTTGAGAATCACCAATTAGTATTCACATCTTAATGTTCCACGAAAATCAAAAACTTTAATGAAATTCGATGGATTTCCTAAAAATCTTTTTACAGTCAGAATTTCGTGGGAAATGTTTATTTAGGTTGTCATCGGCATGTTACTAAGTATGCTCTAAAAGAAGAATAGCAAAAAATTGAAAGGAACCATAGCAGACGACATGAAAGTTGGTAACCTGGGCTAAGCTATTATTATTATATAGGATTTGGAAAGTTATGAACTTGGGAGTTTGAAAGTGGGAGGTTGAATTGCAACAGACGAAGATGATTACCATAGTTGCAATCTTGTACCGTGCTAGTTATTAAAAGAAAAGAATTTTCTGTAGAATTTAATAAAGGCCTAGTTGTTTTTTTTTTAGTATCGATGATTTTGGAAAATTTTATTTTCTGAATTCATTATAGCATATTGGGATCGGGAAAGACCATACCATGGAAGGTAGAGACAATTACACACCGCATGGGTCTATCAAGACTCGCATTTAAGAAATGCAAAAGAGGACATTCGCTTTGATTGCCCAACACCAGATAGCCTATAAATTTCCCTAATAACAAATGGAGACGGTAAGAAGCCACCTGGGCTTATCAGACTGTTCCAGTTAAACTAAAGAAGAAAATTTCACAATTGATAATCTATATAGCATGCAACATGCAAAGTCTGCACTAGGGTTGGGAAAGGAAAAAAACAAGCTCGTTTTTTTCCGAAAAAAACGTGTATTTTTCATGGAAAAATACACAGCCTGAAAAAAAACAATAAAATAAATTTGTTTTTTGTTTTTCGGTTTTTTTCAATTAAGTTGTTGAATTTACATGTTTGAACACTTTGTATTATAAGTTTTAGCAATATTCTAATTTGGTGACATTTTTTTGTGTTCAATTTCCAACAAGGGTGGAAGCCTTGAAGTTTTGTGTTCAAAATCTTTTATGGGTTTTTCATATTTTTTATTTTATATTCGTGAATTTTGATGTACAAATATTTTGTTTGTGGCTTCATTATGTTTTCTTACTGTTTCAGCTTTCATAACATTTTTTTATTCATAATTATTGTAATTCAAGAATTTAGAAAATGCCTGCGAGCAAAAAGTCTTGTGATATACTTTTTAAGGAGATTATTAAGAGGTAGCCTAGGCCCTTGCATGAGATGTCACTTTGTTGTTCCAGCGCTTTGTAGCAGTGTTTCAAGTATCAAAAAAAGTGAATAAATATTGTTTGAAAAAAGTAAAAAAAGTGGCTGAAAATGTTGAAAAAGGTGAAAAAAGACGGAATGTTAAAAAGTGAAAAAAAGACTGGAAATACTGAACAAAAAATTACATTTTTGAAAGAAAATATGAAAAAGAATTTACGAAATTCAATTACTAAAAATTCAATGTTCATTTATTGAAAAGCCTTACTTGTTCATGCTATTTTATTTATATTTGAAGTTGCTGAAGACTATGAAAGTGAAGGTTTTTAGATAAATATAACTGAAGATGAAAGTATAAAATAATGAAATGTTAGTTTTAGAAAGTCATGATGTAAAGAAAATGGTAAAATACTATAGCTTGAAAATACACTTACTTGTATTTGTTCGAAAGAAACAAGCTAAAAAATTATAAAAATTAAGAAAATTATAAACTTTTTTGAAAAGTCTGAAATGAGACTAGTGTTTTTGTCGTTTTCAACAGCACTCTGTAAAATCTTTCCCAACCACTACAGCTGTTTTTCAAGATGCTCTTTCTGAACATTAGTGAAACACCTTCCAGCATCGCTTGGGCTAAGCTTGCTTCAACTAAATCTTTTTCTCAAAGCTCCTTCAATTTTTTTCATTAGCTTCGCAATAACATAGGTTTGCTTTCAGCTTGACGGGTTTATCAATTTTACTTACCAAATCTTCAGTCAATTTAGTTTTCATCATCAGAATTTTTTTTCCTTTTTGGTCTGTGTTGTTTTATTTGTTTTCCTCTTCCAATTTTTTTGTCTTGTCAGCCTTTGCAGGCTTCATTTCGAGTCTTTCCTTTTGTTCTCTTCTCTATCAAGTAAGTTTATATGCCCTAAAGTCCCATGGAAGGAGCTCTGGAGTTAGAGAAATATAGGGTAAGGTTTGTGATCATGACATTTTTAAAACGTTAAATGAATTTATTGCATTTTAAAGTTCTCTTCTGAAATAGATGAAAAAACCTGTGTTACTTGGTAGAGTTCTGGCTGTGAATGTGGAAAATGCTGCTTTTCTCACATCTGCCAAATTACCATGTGAACAGCGACCAGTGAAGCCTTTTACTACTCTTTCACTGTTGGAAATCTTGAAGTGTTTACTACTGATGGATCGCTTTTATTAAAAAACTGAGCCCGCAATACTAGATCTAGGTAATTTTTTTTTCGGTGACCTCTGTTCAGCTTTTCCATTGTATTGTTTTCCACTCTGCTAGATCATGTCTGTTATGGATTTTCCCAATGGCATGACCTACCAATGCTTAACTATATTTTGGCAGCTTTCTTTTGGACACTCTCTCATTAGGGATAGACATGGTAAATTTTTGGTCAACTAAGAGAGCTTCGAACACAGATGAATTGTTTCACTAATATGCCTTCACAGATTCAACAAAAATAGTTTTGTACTTGCGACAGAAAACGTTTTTGGTCTTTCACAAACATTTTCCAAGTGTTCTTATACGTCAATAAGAAGAACTGGATTTTTCAATGGCTAAGTAAATTTCAGTATTGAAGAAATGAAGCATCAGATTGTTTTTTTAAATCAAGATCTTTTAGCTCAATCATCACACAGTTTGATAATCTTGCCAAACAGTTTCATAACAGTGATGAAAACAGAAATGCAAGAGATGAATTAAGGATTTTTTCTTTTTGGAAGAAGCCTGTTGACACTCGAAAGATATGTTCGCTAGATTATAACAAAGCTTAGTTTCATGGTAGGCTTCTTTTTAACAAGCCTCACAATTTGTCTGATATCCCATGTCTTTTCATCAGGTTGGGACTATTGCTTTAGTTAGCATATGTAAAAGAAAATACTTCTACAGTATTACTAAGCGTGATTCGAAAACGCTCAGCGCGCGCCTTTACGGTCGGCGACCTACTTGAACAATGTTTAATAAACTTGTGATTAATAATGCCAGTTTGTCTTTGAATCTCACTGTAGTCTTCCCATCTGGATGGCCAGTTGTGGAAGAAACGATGGAAGCTAAAGATAAATTCTGAAGCATCTTCACCTAATTCCTCTATATCCCTTAATAGAAAAGATTGTGTATTTGTTAGGGATTAATTGCAAACTCCTATATTTAAAAAGTCTTTTTTCTTTACTATGGTCTACTTTGCTCAGTTAATGATCTTTTACTGATTTTGTTTTACATTTGGACTGTCCTGATCCTAACATAAGAACATTTTGTAATGGAATCGATGAGTTATTAAAGAGCAACTAGGTCTCAGTGGTTTCGCACAGAAGCGAACGACGAAGAAGGACTCGTTGAACTGCCCGATGAATGTCAAATACATAACTCAATTTTGGACTTGTAGACCATATCCACACCATTTCATTCTTATTTTTCCCTGCAGCATTGTGCGTGTTGTCATCAAAAACATAAACTGACATAAAGCTTTCAGGCTTTTTAAAATAATATTTTTCTTGTAACATATGGCGCCAATGCATTTGAGATCAAATAATGGTGCTTTTTGTTGTTTCCTAAATGAAAATCTTCAGGAACTGCAAGTTCTCCAAACAATCGACTAATAAATAATATAAATATAATAATATAATATATATTATTATATATATATATTATATATAATATATATTATATAATATATATAACATATAATAGGTAATATTATATTATAGTATATTATACTAGTATATATATTTTTATTAATATAGTATATACTATAATATATACTATAGTATATATAGTATTATATATAATAGTATAATTTAGTATAGTAGTATTATATAATAGTACTATAAGATTCGAATTCAACACCTGGCACATGCGAACCTTTTACAATTTTACTAATTAATATTTGAATACTCACGATTAACCCATACACTAATTCACGACATAACTATCCCCTTCATCACCTCATCACTCATCTACCAAAAACAATTTATCAGAAAATCTGCAAACGCTACACATACCCAAGGACACAGAAAATCATACAATTTCCCAAACTAAACACGAAACATCAGCCAACTCATTAAACAAAGAAACTCCCTTTCGAAAACTCATCCATATACCCCCACATTCTAACAAATAACAAATCTAATAACACAAAATCACTGAAACTATAACACACAACACTATGCAACAAAGTTCTCTGAATACCTTCCAAAAAACCATCTCACGCAATGACAATAAGAGAAAGCTGGCAAGTTATCAAAAAAGTTAAACATCACGAAACAACCCCACCATCTCACGAAATCCCCATCTCTAGCTAACCAATCCCCCTCCCTGAAACAACAAGCCAACGTCTCTCTAAACATTACGTCTAAGACTCTCCCGCAAAACCAACACAGGGCACCCCGATAACAGGACAACAATAAAATACAACTTAGAAAACTCAAACTAGATCTCAACCCATACCTCCATTCACAACAATCATGGATAAAGAAACCATTAAAACCCAAAAACTGCAAACCATCAGGCCCAGACCCATATCCACCTGCACTTAAAACACCTGGGGATAACCGCAACCTCCTAAATTACAAGACATCGTTTCAATAAATACTGCAAACCAAACTACCAATTCCCTCCCAATCCTGGAAACAAGCATAACATAATCCCTAATACTCAAACCAAAAAAGTACCAACACCTTCCTCTCTATCGCCCATTTATTCTGGCTATGTTCCATCAGTAATGCCTAGAGAAATTAATATTAAAAACATTTCCCAATTATTCCTCTCCCAGACTTCAACACGGATTTAAAATGCAACCACTTACACGCCCTCACTTCCCTCAAGCACAACACAATCGATTAACGGCTTCTTCAACCAATCACCTTCCAAGATCAAGTACCACTGCAAATAGACCATAAGACAAAGCTTTTGACAAACGTCCCACACACCTCCTAATTGTCAAAAAATCTCCATTCCCCATTAGAAAAAAAAGTGAAACAAAAAGTGGTTTCCAAATTCCAATCTCCAACCGGTTTTGCAAAAGTATTGATCTATAAAACAACCTTCTCCATCAATCAAATTACAATAACGGCGGCCCCAACAAGGAGGCCATTTCTCTCTCCATTTTATTCAAGGCTTTTTCACTGCCAGACTACCCCCCCAATCACCACTTTACCACTCACACAACTAAATCACTGTATGCAGCCATCGACATGTAGCCTTATTTCTCACTACCCAGAACGTAAACAACAGCCACACAACATACCAAGAATACTAACACTCTTTAGAAAACTGGTTATCAACCAATAGAATGAACAAGCATCCCCTGAAGTTCCTCTATCACCCACCTTTATTAACCACCGCGACCGACATCAAATCCTCCTCATTCCTTAATTTAACCTGAACAATAACCCGCTCGGTACCGTTAACCAAAACCAAATAAAGTCTAGGAGCTTTACTAACGACCCCACATGACGTTTTTCCCTCCCATATTGACCAATCACTTCCACAACTCAAACGAAAACTAAAACACGCCCGAGACCGCTTTCCCAACACAATTTTCACGCAGTAACCACACACTAATACTATCTATAGCAACTCCTTAGAATAACTTAAATTAACGCTCCCAAGCATGGTTTACCTGCAATTTTCAAAGATCAAACCATAAGTAAACTGCAAATCTCCAAAACGCAGCCTAAGATTATAAAGGTTGACTAAAGACCATCACTCAGCCAATCAACATTTACAATCATGAATCCTCATCTCATCCCATTTCCACACATCTGGAGATGTAAGGGAACCCAATTTTTACCAGAAAGAACCTAACCCCACCACTTTTCAAAATGTCACCAATTCTCTCAATCTCGCCTGCAAGACTAAAAATCCCCCCCTTCTTCACCTGTAACATGTAATTATAGATAACTTATATAATTCAAGATAATTTTATTTCAATATTATACCTATGGACTCTTTCAACATATCGAATTCCCAACATAACAAACACTTAACTTCAAAACCGCAAATAATACTTATATTAATACCCCTCCGCAAACTCCACAATAGATAAGAACGCCTGTCTAGAAAGAAGCCAAATGGACCCTCGTCTCGTGCAGATAGGGTCACCACCGGACTGTCATGCATATAATAAACATACGATTTAAACTAGATAACGGTTCACTTCTGCCACTTGAACAATGCCGACTGTATTTCTCATCGGATACAATAGTAGCACCTCCTTTCTGAGTATGCCCCGATCTCTGACGGCCCCGTCCGTCTTGTTTCTGTGTCCGTCTGCTCGAGCCTGTGGAACCCGCGCCCGCTGCGGCGGCGCGCTCTGTGATATCAGTGTGGCCCTCAATTAGGTGGGGCCAGGGGCAGAAGTATAGGTCTATAAGTATCATATATATTATATATAAATATATATATAATATATATTATATATATATATATATATATAAATATATATATATATATTATATTATATATATATATTATATATATATAGTATATATATCAGGTATACTAATACCAAAAAGGTGTGCGCGGCAAGTTGGGAAAATGAAGGAATATTGAAGAAGGTGACTTGCGAATGTTCATATTTGTTTCACATCCCACCTGAGCTGCTCAGGGCCTGAACTTTTATTTCTCAGATCATTTGCAAAAAGGATTTTCTTTTTTGTGTATTAAAACCCCATATATTGAGACCAATTATGAATATAAGAATCCATGGTTTTTTTGATGTAGTTCTAATTAAATTGTTTATTACAAAAAAAAGGAAGAAAAAGGCCTTAAAGTTGCTGTTTTTACTGGTACTCACGACATAGCTTACATATGCCGAATCCATTGCAAGAAGTAAAACGTGTTCTGCAGCAACACAATTTTCACCACACACATTAGTTCGTCATAGCAGTAGATTTAGCGTCGATCAGCATACAGTTTGATAATCTTGCTACAAGAGGCCAATGGTGTGACTTGTTTGTTTTGATGCATGAAATTTCTTCTATTTTGCAGTTTACATTACAAATCTGAGGCAATAATGGTAGAGTGATGCTTTGGTTTAATTTAACACTTTGCTGTAATTGATTATGAACTGCTCTTCATTGAAGAATGTTGTATGACTGCTGGAACCGATTTGACGGAAATTTGTTTATGCATTTTCATTGCAATTTTACAAAACATTTCGCTGTCTGACTGTTTCTTTCCCCACCTCACTAATTTTGAAGCCTTGAAGATCAGTTCTATCCAACCAAAACATTTGAAACTTACATCTTCCATCTTCAAAAATTTCATAATTCAAAAAACTTTTTCAATTATTTATTTAATAATTATTGTTAGTACCTCCTTAAAAGTTAAATTTAAAAATTATTTACTATTTTTTTTTCCAGTTCTTGAGTTCAATAAACTGCTTTTTGGTATTAAGAAACCCACATTTTAATTCGTCACAGGCAAGGTAAACACTAGAAGAAAAAGAAGTATCTTCCAGTACTACTTTTGCCCAAAAATTGTGTAAGAAGAGTGAAGAAAGTGTAAATTTGCTCAAAAAAGTTGAAAAAAAATTGATTGAAAACTAAAAGTGTAAAAAAAGTGAAAAAAAGTGAACCGCTACAAGCCCTGTTGTGTAGACGTTGCAAAACTAGTATTGATTGCTCATAATCTAGAACTAGGAAACTCTGAAAATTTGCCAACTGAGAGAGATGATTTTGCTAAGGCAGCTAAGCTTAAGAATCCTGTTACTGCCCCTGCTCTTCACACTGTCATTCTCACACGATACCTCATACGACTCTGAGATATCAGTCATATCAAATTAAATGTGGTTGATCACGCTGATGAGCCCAGTGATAATGTGCTTGTCAGTAAGTCATCAGCACAGTAAGTCAGTACTCACAGGTAGTGACATGGGTCTGGGGAATTGGGGGGGAAACTCAGTTTGATTTAGTGAAAAATCAGATCTCCTTCATTTAAATCTTGTATAAATTAAGTTGTTGTGAATCAAAAGGTTGGATAATCCAAGTCAAATATTAATTTAGTCATTCTCATCCTCCTTCATTTACATCTTTTAAATTCTTTTAAATTTCAAGATGTTTTATTATTTCATTTGCATCCTTAAGTCACTTTTGAGTTTTGTCCAATTTGTTCCATTCTATATAAATATAATAAACTTTAATGTTTAAAAGTTAAATTATAAATATGATTTATGATAACAAGATGTATAAATTACATAGGTAAAGTAGAAGCCTACAAACAGGGTTGGGAAAGTCTGCAGGCTACAACCTCTTATAATTTTGTAAACGAAGCAATGATAAAATATAAGAGAAAGGTGTTTCTGCTATTTTATAAATCAAAATAGAATAATTTTGGTTTTTATCATAAGTATCCTAGTATTTGAAAAATGAAAATAATTCAAGTGAATATATCAATATTAGCTCCTTTATATTGTTTTAATACATACATTTAATGAAAAAAACGAAAAAAACTGAAAAAAACGAAAAAAACATGAAAAAAACATGTTTTTTTCCTGAAAAAAACATGATTTGAAAAAAACGGTTTTTTTCCCAACCCTGGTCTGCACATTGTATAACCTAACATGCAATACAAATAGCCACGTAGTTGTTGATCTGAGCGTAATGCAAAAACATTGATTTTTTTTTTTTTAAATAATAGATGTTTGGAAATGGGTATGAAGCAATTCTGCCACATGTTAATGAAACATTGAGCTGGTAATTATTGAGCATAACAGATTCTAAAAAAATTTAAATTTTTTAAAAAATCGATCTATATTTTGATGTTCCTATTAGTAATGTTGCGCGAAATGTTTAAAAATTAAATTTTATGTTTGAAAAATCAGCAAGGTTATGATGAGTTTGGTTAAGTTGATACAGATTTACTATGTATAATTAACAAAACTTATCATAACCTAAACTTAATGGGTCCTAAAATGAATTTAAATAAATATTTTTTGGGAGATTGATTACATTTATATATGAAAGGTTTGGCACCACTGTTTTAATATTTATATGGAGACGAAAGATAAAGCCGATTATCAGAAAAAATATCGATATTTTAATAATGTGTGGTGGTGGTCTAATTCATATCTTTGCATCCTTGCCCCCTGAACTAAACCACCACTCATTATTGGAACATATAAACAATCGAATTCCATCCATCAAATTCACATTACCCTTTTTAGATATTTTGGTACACATAGAAGAAAACTCTTAATTCATTACGTCAGTTACAGGAAACCCACACATATTGACTCCTATGTTAATTGGTATTCATCTCACTTATACAATATATAACTGAGTGTTCTATTATCACAAATATTAAAAGCACTTAGGATATGCAGTCCCACGAAGTTGGATAACGAGTTACAATATATAAAAACTACTTTCTTTAAACTACATTACTCAGAAAAAATGTACTTTAAAGCCCTAAACAAGGCAAAAAAGTTTTACAGCCAACTACTTGACATAAACTCAGCTCCCCCCCCAAAAAAATATATATTAATATACAGTACCTACACAAGTTTTATAATTACAAAAAATTGCTACCTTCAAATGTGCAACCAGTAAAAAGCATCGCCAATTTCAAAACCTTTTTTCACAAGTCATCTCACTCGAATACCACTCTGACTCTGCCTATCTCGGGAATTTACAACATAAAATGCAATTCCTGCCCCCAGATGTACATGGGGGAGTCTGTGGACGTAAGTAGAAGGATGTATCAACACTGTTATGATTTACAGACAGACAACTTGAACTCAGCCATAGTTAGACATAGAAACTCTTTCAACCACTCCATCATTATAAAAAATCATCAGATAGCTACTACAAAAAAATGGAAATAACTTCAAACACAAGCTCTTGAAAAGCCTTTTGATCTATAACACGAAAGGCCATCATATGAATATGATGGGGTGAGAAAAAAAATAAACCCATTTTTAAACTATATTGATGACAGGGTTGAAAATGACAACCCAACCAACCCCAAACATGGATCAGTGAAAAATTAAAAATTGCCAATTAAATAAAACCGTGCATATGTGAATTAGATTGAATAAAGTCCAATAGGACTGAAAGGCCTCTTATAGAAGAGAACCACCCCCCTCCACAACCTTTTTTCATTTTATTAATTTTTAAAAGTTTTTGATGTGATAAAATAAAGTGCAATCATTAGGGGATATTTTAATATATATATATATATATATATATATATATATATATATTTATATAAATAGAATATATATATATATATATATACTATAGTATATATATATATATATATTAATATATATATAATATCTATATAGCTAATACTATAATATATATATATATATATATTTATTATATAGATATATATATATATCATAGTATATTAGTGTATGGACGATTAATTGACGGTCATCGGTTCAAGAATCGACATATTTTTTTCAATCGTCATCGGCAAAATTTTTGCGATTATTTGCCGATTAATTTAACAAATATTAAAATTTTGAATATATTTAAAACCAATAATAAATAAATAATAATATAATAATTATATTTATATATTATATATATATAGTATAGTATAATATAATATATATTATATATATAATATTTATTATATATTATTATATATATTATATTATACATATATATAGTATAGTATATAAATAATATATATAATATATATATATATATATAATAATTATATAATATAGTATATATATATATATATTATAACAGCCTATATAATCCCAATTTTTGCTTTATTGGTATGTATTGACATTCTATGTGCCCTAGATGGTGTCGCCTTTCTGTTAATGCCGGTGCATACCCATCACTCATCTCACAAGACAACATCATATATACCATACTTATATCCAAACCCCTTCCTTCTTAGACAAAATCTTTACAGACATACATATCCTTAATATCTATACGTGAAGTGGAGCAAAAATGTCCACATCGTATGTACTGCGTGTCGTAGAAGGCTTACTAGGGACCGGTGGTGTTAGGGTTGGCTGCTACTACACATTATCTTTTTGCCAGGAATGCTAATGCATGCCTCGGAGAAGGTCGCGTGGATCGAGTAAAAGCGCCCTTCAATCCTTGCGCGAAAATGTATGAAAATCGTATCTGTAGCGTGGCCGGGGTGGACCAGGCCCGCCATCTTTTCGGAGGGGTGATCGGTCACTTAAATAAAATGAAAAAGTATAATAATCAAAACAAAAAAAAAATTCGCTCATGTTAATAGCCACGCCGGTAAGTACTACATAGTGTTTTTAATTTAGATATATTTAATTTCTAGAAAGTTTTATTTTTAAAAAAATGTTAGAAATTTAGGGTACAAAATTTACGTTCAATAGAACTTCACTTTGAAAAAATGTTGAGTTTTTTAAACTTCCCGTTATAAAATGAAAATTGTGGAATCGACTTTTATTATTTTTTTCCAGTGATACCAACTCGAGATGTTAGCTTTTTAAAACTGGCAAAGTAATTTCTTGAATCCAAGCAGTATTAGTGGCAAAAAACACAGAGGGCCTCTTTGGTCGATTTCACGCCGCCGTAAAATTGAATGGAGGGGGTGGCTCGGACCACCATTGTTGTTTTTCGTAATTTTAACGTAATTATCTATTGACATTTTAATCACGTAATAAGATTAATTTAAAATGGAATACAAGGTTACCTAAATTAAGAAATAATACTTTATTTAAAAGAATGAAATATAATAAAATAAGATAAATTCAAAATAATTGTCAAATATTTTGGGCGGAGAGGGGTGAATCGGACCGCCTAATTAAGATTCTTATTTCTTTTTATTTATAGTTTTCATTCTCTTTTAGATCGCTGTAGATAAAATCTCTTAAAAAGATAAATAAAATAATATTAAAGTAAAAATTAAAAATTAAAATTGATTATATTACCAACTAACTAATACCGAGATGGTCTAGTCATTGTCAATATTGAGTTTGAAAACATATCACATTAGCTTTATTTCAAACTTGTAATAATGATGAATTTATTCTTATCTTTTTATCATCTTATTTTCTTGTTGCTTATGTCTGAGTATAGTCGAAGTTGATTTTCAAAAACAAAAATTTCCAAAAATTTGCATTAGGGGAGAGTCCGGGAGCACAAGTTTTTTAATATACTAAAGTGGTTCACGTCACCGCTCGACGCTATAATGAAATGTCCAGGAGGGAATAAAATGTTGAAGGGATGAGGAGAGAGGTGTATGGAATGTATTTTAGAAGAGGGCAAATTTTGATTTGCCTTCGCCGTGTGACTGGAAATAAAGATTAAAAAGGAAAGCGGTAAAATGAGTGTGGTTGGTGTGAAAGTGTGTTTGTATTGCTGTTGGAACAGGAATGACAGAGGGATAAGAAAGGAATTTGCATATTATTCTGATAGTGGAATTTTGTGGTAGAGAGCTTGTTAGATTTTATGTGGTGGAAAGTACTGAACAAGTCCTAAAGGTTAAAATTTTAAGGTTTGGAAAAAGGTCAGAATTTTGTGTGGTTGTGGAACATAATAATTCAAATCTAAGGTAATGTTGAAGAGAGTGACGATTTTCTGGGATATCTGAAATGATGTTGGATGGGGGTAGTGAGATTCAGTTTTATTTGCACATATCCTGCCATGGTCAAGGATTTTTTACAGTGTTGTCACCACCACTCACAGCAGAGCCCTATGGAGGGGGTGTAGTAACTCTCAAAAGTTCACCCTCTAGCGCAAATGTACGCATACTGAAAGCCACAGACGAAAAGACTTTAAAAGTGAGGGAGATAAATTGCAGTAGGAAATATTCAGAAGATGAAGAGAAATTTCCACAGAAACAGAGGTGGTGGGAAAGCAAGGAAGCACCATAGCAAACTGAGCAATTGCGTTACCAATGTCAACGCCCATACTGCGTCGCGCAGATACAGCCCCCTGTTGTGCTACGAAGGCGGGTCCGTAAAGGTGGTGTACGCCAGTAGATAAGTTCAGCACATTTGCCGGCTGCGGTAACATATAGGGATAGAGATAAGCACCACACATCGACGTTGCATCAAGATCGAAGGGTCCAAGTGGAACTGGAAAGTAAGTGAAAGTTCTATAGCCTTTTTGCCGTTGACTCGATCCTGTCAAAAGCCGGTACTAGATGCCCCCGCCAGATATAGACAGTTATCTCTATACATGGGCGGATGAAACCTTTGAATAGCTAATAAAACTGAAGAAAAGGAGGAAAAAGCTATCGACTGTCTATACGAGACTTCCAGTTTCTTTGAGCCAACCGTAGCAACTGTGTGTGTGTGTGGTTTCCCAAGAATTTTTTTGGGTTTCATTGTGTTAAGGTCCCAAGGATAATTTATATTGTTTCAACAGGAGAGCACGACAAGAACGTCGAGAAGAGAAATAGAAATTTTAAGAAGGGTATTTTGAAGAAGGAGATGATGAGAAGTTTGTTTTTAATATTGAATTTTACAAAGTTGTATTTCTACCATCCAGGAGAATTAAAAATCGGAAAAGATTAAAGACGAGAGGCAAGTAGACGTAAAAGAGGGAAGTAGAAATTGATACGAGTTAAAAGAATGAAGGGTCGAAATCACTGGAAATAGACGAGTGGATTAGAGTTAAGGGTGCAGGGATGAGAAGATCATTAATGAAAAGTAGGAATAAATTAAGGGAGATAAGACAGAAGCCTGAGGAACACCATTCAGTATTGACAGAAAAGAAGAAAAATTCGCCCCATCAACAACAGCCATATGATGGATTTGAAAGTAAAGCTAGACATAAGTAAGCAAAGAGAAGGAGGAAACCAAAGGAGGGGACTTGGAGAGCAGTGGACGCGTGCCTACTCGGTCAATGCTTTTGATGTCAAGCGCCACCCACGCAAGTCTCACCGTAGTTCCTAAGAGGAAAAACCGAATAATCGGGTTTGATAGGAATGTATACTCGCCATGTTAGCTCGTGCAATGAGAGCCTGTACTAGGGCGATCGGAAATGAAAAGTTTTCCAGTGATTTAAAGTGAAGTTGTGATAGGGTTTCTAAATCTTAAAATAGAAATACAAGTGAAGAGCTCAGGCGATAGTTTAGAGAGGATCAGGCGGCTTCTTTTTTTCGGATAGGTGTGGACATGTGAAGAGCTTCCATGACACTGTAGGAAAGTGCTAAGTATTTGGAGAATAGAGATATATAGTTATTTGAGCGAGGGGCCGAAGAGATTTATCCTTTCGTTGGAGAATTTAGCAACACAATGAATTCAATCGAAGTAAGAAGGAGAAGGCAGATTTACAGAAGTGGCTAGAGATGAAAGATTTGTCAGTAGGAAAACCAGGGAGGTTAGGCGACGCTTTTCCCTTTGATGAAAGCCGCTTGCTACGTGGAGAGTATCTGCAAGAATTTCTTAAGCTTAAGGAAAATAGCGGAGAGTGATAGGAGAATGAGAACTTTTCCACCTCCGATAGGCACTGTCTTCTAGCCTGAATGGCCAGAGAAAAAGCACGATCAAACCAATGGATTATGAGGAAAGAAGATTTAGTTTTAAGAAGGAATGAAATTAGGAAAGAAAGATTAGCTGAAGAAGGAATGAATTGCTCGTGCATCAACGATTACAGCTCCATCCTTATATCTTTTAAATCTTATACATCCATCATTATTAGTTACTGAGGTAGTCAATTTTGCTATCATCTGCAAACTTGTTAACCTTACATTTTAAGTATTTGGTCTAAAATATTTTTTATACAGTAAGACTCAGCCGCCACTTAACCTAAGAAATCATTACGGACCACAAATATGTCTCTCATTTGCTATATAACTATTTATTATTTTTGTTATTTATTATTATTATTATTATTTTATTTATTATTATCATTCATTATTTATAATAGTATTATTGATTATTATTATTATTATTAGACTTAAGGAATCAAAAAATTTTGATCGCTAAATAATTTCGGGAGGTTGAACCGATCCCCCTGTCTACAGCCTTATAATATATATAATATATATTAAATAATACTATTAGTATATATATATATTATATAAGTTATAATATATACGTATAGAGGTTATAAATACAATATTATTGGTCAGTTTATATTTTGTGTATGAATATGTTGTATATAAATGTTGTAAATAATATATATACTATAATATATATTATATAGATATATATATATATATAATAATATATATATATATTTGTAAATATTTTTTATAAAATTTATTTGCGAAACTATATATATATTATCATTTATTTATTTTATTTATTTATTTATTTATTATTTATTTATATTTAATTAACTAATTAATTAACGTATTTTATATTTATTTATTTTTATTTATATATTTTTCATTTATTATTATTTTATTTATTTAATTTATTTAATTTTATTTATTTATTTATTTATTTATTTATTTTATTTTATTTTTTTTATTTTATTTTATTTTATTTTAATTTTTTTAATTTATTTTATTTTTATTTTTATTTATTTTATTTTATTTTTATTTTAATTTTAAATTTTATTTTTTGTTAGTAGAGAGAGAGGAGAGAGATTTTTTAAAAAGATTTTTTTTAATTAATCGTCATCGACAGAATTTGCTCTAATCGTCATCGTCATCGGCAAAAATTTCATAATTAATCTCCATCACTAAACATTGCATCGACATATGATGTATGCATAATTATATATGAAGTGTATTAAATATATATATATTTCTAAATAGAAAAAAATAATAATAGTAAATATTTAATTTAGAATATAAAAGTCTATTCTTTTAACTGTGCCTTTATTCCCTAATGCAGGTGGTTTAACACGGGGGAAACCACAGGAAAATCGAACTTATAGGCCGGCCTATCCAAACAGTCGCACCTAACGTTTTTAGCAGTCAAATTTTTAAATTCTTTGCCCCAGGCGGTAAATAAAAACCCAACTGCTATGCGGGGGATTTGAATCCAGTCGCTCCTGTGTAGAGAGGCGGTGGACTCAACTATTCCTGCGCCGCGAGGCGTTCATATATTATAGTTATATATATTATATATATATATATATATATAATATAACTATATATTAATATATATTATATATGTCTATATATATTATTATAGTATATATATATAACTATATATTATTATATATATATATATATATAATAATATATATATATATATATAAGCGCGGTACCGATATTTTAATCGATATCGGGTAGTATCGGCCGATTTTTTTTTATGGATCGTATCGGTTTAAATGGCCGATACTTAGCCGATTTACTTCTTTACTTTTGGTTTGAAAAATTTATGGAGAGAGGATTCAATAATAAAAATCTATTTCAAAGAGAAATCATACTTTGATTGTTGCTATGTTTCTTTTTTTTTCCTCGATTTCCTTTTTAACCTTGATTTTTATGCGGTTTCTCCACTTGGTCTTAAGCGCAAAGATTTTAACTCTATTTTTGGGGACAGCATTATTAATAGATTTATGACAGATTTATCTACTTTTTTATTGATCAATAGTTTTTTTTTTTGGTACCAATTCGTGAGAGCGGTGTGAGTGCCGTGAGGTGTTTTTTAAAACTTTCTGGACTTATTCATATTTTAGAATTATTTGCTGTAGCAGTAGGGGTTTTTATCGTTTTAGAATTTAGTTTTTAGCGTACGAATATTTTTCCTCATTTTTTCCTTTGTTTTTTTGTCCTATTCTTTTTTTTTTTTTTGGGGGGGGTGGGGATTGGTGTGCGTGTATGATAGCAGAGAGTTTTGCACAGGCGTGGCTTTTCTTTGACTTTACCATCATCCAATGGTGCACTCGTATACGCTGCATCACATGGAAATACTACCTCTCTAACTCTAAACTAATTTTATTGCTCTTTTCTGAGACCCAGATGGCTAAGAATTCCAACCTTCAACTCGTTTAATATATCAACTATAATTATTTTATAATTTTCGTTAGAAGGGTGGAGTATGTGCCTTGTAAATACTAAACATCCTATAACACGTCTCGCGCGACACTCTCGAATCTCCTAATGTCGATGTTCTGTGGCTTAAAATCTTTCTTCCTTCTACCTCAATAATCTTGTGCTTCTGCTATTTCTCTCCTAACGGAACAGATTTTATGCCTTTTTTGATTACTTTACGTTACATGACTTCTCACGAGACTTATATCTTCCCATCCAATAACTGAGGTCCTCTATTTAGGGATTTCCATGTACACTAAAAACTGATGTTGGGTTCCTCTCGTACTGATTAGTTGGGAGGAAGCGAATGCATTCAGTAATTCCTCAACGATCAGAGCAACCTGATTAAATACTACACACATTCGGATCGTCCAACCTGATTCCTTGAACACAACTTGACCCTATGTTCTACCCATAGTCCTTCTCTCTAGTAACAATACAGCCAAACCTTCGCTCCTAATCGGTAAAAGTTCTGACCCACTTAATATACTTAATTTTAAATAACTTTTCTTCTCCAACATCCATCTCTGCCCTAGTGCGGTTTTTCTGGCACTTGATCGGGCCGATTGGGGCCGATTGCCGTTGCTTCTACGCTAACTTATAAATGAAGTGACTGCTTTGACTCTTAAAGACCTTCAGATCCTGCCGATAAAGTGGGAACTGTAATTGTTAATCGGATGAGCAGGTTCATTCCTTCTTGGACTAAATCTTTTCTTCTCAAAATCCATGGTTCTCGATTCGTGCTTTTTGTTCCCTTGTTCATTAAGTGCTAGAGAACAATACTTTATCCGGGTGTGGAAAAATTCTCATTCTCCTATCCACTCTCTTGCCATTTCTTCCGCTAGAAATTCGTTGGCAGGATAACTCTTGCGACGAGCAATGCGGTGACTTTCCATTTTAAACGAAAATGCGCATGAGCTTCTTAATCAGTATGAGAAGTTGTCAGATTGATGCGTGCTTGCTAACTTGCTTATTTTCCATTATTCCCCCAAGGAGCGTAGTGATTCCGTTATGATTCTCCATCTCGTCCGGTTAGCTGCGACCGTTTTAATTCTTTCTGCATCCTTCAATAATGATCTTCTTCATGTCATTGATGGTCTTCCTCTCCTTCTTCTCTCTTGGGATTTCACCCATCTCCATTTCCTCCTTCCTATCTTTTTCTCAATTCTTTCTGAAATCTATGGACACGTTGAGGAAAGGCGGTGCCCGGATGGCAATTCTCTCGAGTTTTGAGGGAAGTGTGCTTCGTGCTGACCCCACCCTCGATTCAACTTTATCTTATTGCCTCAAATATAGCCTTTCCCTCAAGTGTTCGTGGAAGCCCGCAATATGTTTCAACTATTCCGAAAAAATGTATGCTGTTTCTGAATTTCTGTGCCTTTCTAACTATCGCTGATAGCTCTCATTGTATTCTGTTCTAAGATCTTTTGGAACCTTTCCTTCTATCTAATAAGGACGCCTTACTGGAAATCTCTTTCCCTTCTCTGATTACCAGTAACTGGCTTTCGCGCTCGAGATTCTACTGGCGATACTTTTCCCTATTTAACAGGATTTATGGTTTTTCTGCCTTAGGATCGATTTTTGTAAAGACTTGTTGTAGGTGGCGCTTGACATAGTCCAAAGCAAATTTGACCGGTTATGGGCACGCGTTTCACTGGCCTCAAGCTCCCTCCTTTGGGGTTTTCCTTCTTCGTTTTTGCTTACTATGTTTAGCTTTCTTTCAAATGCTCAATATCGGCTTGTTTTGTTGATTGGGCCGACTTCTTCTATCTGTGTCAATAGTGGTGTTCCTCAGGGTTTCTGTCTTATCTCTCCTACTTTATTCCTGCTTTTCCTCAATGATCTCCTCACACCTGCACAATCTAACTCTATCCAATCATTATGTCATGATCTTGACCCACATTCCGTCAAAATCATATCAATTCGGCTCCTCTTTGTACTTCTAGAATTTTGCTCCTCGTTTTTAGAATCTTTCCGATTCTATTCCGCTGATCTGCTGAATAGAATTTCAGGGTTGGGTCGTCCTACAAGCTTGTGAAATTTATTCTTTAAAAAACCAACTTCTAAAAATCTCCCTCTCTCTTAAAGCCTTACTTTCTATCTCTTTTCGACGGTTCTCGTCGTCTCTCCTGTTGAACCATAAGAATCCTTGGCCCTTAACATAGAACAAAAAATGTTTTGGAAACAACCTCAAAATAACCAGTGGTTGCTAGGTGCCTGGCCTAACAAGAAAACTGAGTTCTGCTTTTAGTAGTGCAAGACTTTTTTTCCTCGTTCTCCGTTATCTCCACTTATATCAAGGGTCTCAATCCGCCTTGGTATTGAGTACTGCTCTCATATCTCGGAGGGGCGGGGGCTCTGGTTCATCCGGCTTTTTGGATTGGTCGAGTCAGAGTCCAAAAAATTTATAATACTGTCTGTACTCTTTCTTAATGTACTTGACCCTTATATTTGCGCGCGACTTTGGTTGCTGGTTACGTCTTTCTATAGTCTGTATGAGGCAGTGCTTCGAGGAAACTATCCACCGCGTACCAACACTTTTATGACTGCCCTCAGTAGCACAAGGGGGTGCCAGTGTCGCACATCTGAGTTTTGTGTTTGATCGTTAGTAACTCCAGACCTGGTTTTCGCTATTGCGGGTTGCTTCTGTTCGTTTTCCCTGCCACCTCTGTTCCTGTGGAATTCTCCCTTGTCCATCATCTGTGGTTTCTACTCAATTTAATTTCCCTCACTTTAAGCATGGTCTTGTGCTTATTTTGGCTTAATTTGTGCGTTAGGATGATTTTTGAAGGCGTTCAAACACCCACCTTGAATAGGGTTTTCTGCCCGTGAGTGGCGTGAAACTGTTAAAAAAATAAAATAAATAAAAGGGTTCTAATAAGGAATCCTTAAAGCCAGCTGAAACTCCCACAGAGAATGGTCACCTCCGACGGTGGAACCACTTCTAGCAATGCATTCAAATAGCCATAACGAGGAGCCTTTTGCTCGCTTGACAAAAAAAAAAAAAAAAAGAGACAGAGCATTGCAGCCACTTATTGCAACCCCTGTGCAACAGCTGAAATAGTGACGAATGGTGGCCTTTCAAAATAAACCTACTTGAAGATGCAAGGATTTTGGATATGTGTTTGACTATTGGATAAGTCTCATGGCCGAAAATTGCATTGAAATCTATTCCCTTCAAAGGAACCTACACCCAAGGAATCTCATTCGTATAAAACTGTAGAGACCAGTCATTCAAGGAGCAAAAGATACAGTTCAAAATTTGCGTCTTGAAAGAGGAGATGAGGCTATACGAAAACATGAGATGCTGCCTACAGAAGAGATCCTTTCATGCGGTTGTGGCATGAAAATGGCAAGGTTTTTTATTATCAAGTGCATGCAGAGAGAGAGCGTATTTTATAGTGTAAGGTTAGTACGTAATGTAAACACCCAAAAAGGAACAGTCCTTCCTCGCCGTTGATTAAGTGAAGCTTAATTGTTTTGCATACAATTTGGGAATTTTGAATTTGAGTTTTGCATGATATTATCTTAAAGAAGGTATTTTATTAAATGTCATGTTTTGAGTAATAGCGTTTTTTTTTATTATAATTTTTGGCTGATTTAATTGAAGGTCTCTTCTTTCATATTGTTATTCTTTGATATTGTAGCTAGTTAAAGAATCTCTTGTAAATTGTAAGAATCATGTTAAACATAAAAGCTAGTAGCTATACTTTGTTAATACTTACTTGAAAATGAAATGGAATATTTTTGAAAATAAACACAATAATAAAAAAGTTATTATTATTATATTTGCAATTATTGGACGTCTGGGGAAATTATTATACACTTATAAATAATATATTGGGCAAACCTTATGTGGAAAGTGTCGATCTCTAAGTATTGGTTTTGTACAGGAATGCAATCTTGAGTTGCCTAGGCTAAGTGCACAAATGTTCTAATCTTATTCTTGTGTATTTATTATTAATTAAAGTAATCAGTATCGGTTATCGACCTAAAAAAAATAGGGTTATGGTATCGGCCTCTTTTCTGGTATTGGTACTATTATAAATATATATATGATATATAATATATGATATATATATATAGTAGTATATATAAATTATATATATAAATAATATATATATACTGATATAATATATATATTATATATATTACCGTAAAACAGGGGAAAATTTACTAAATTTTTAGGCTTTTTTATTTTTGTTGAAGTCAAAAATATTGACATAAGTTATACCCATATTAAAATGTTTTTTCTCAAATATAAACCTTCTTAACTGTTAGGAGCGTGAATCCGAAAATATTAAAATTTTTACCTTCAAATGATTTCTTGTAGTAAATTTTTGAAAAATGCAAGTGGCCAAAAAATTGAAATGGCGGAAGTGAGTCACATTATGCTGGGGGATTAATAGGTTATGTGCAATGTATTATTTTCTCTGAATGAAACTTGGGTACATTAGGTAAATTTTTAATTAATATATAAATTTGAAAACATTAAGTAAAGTGTTTGTAAAATTAATTTTGGGTAGGGGAAAACAAGTCTAACTTAATATTTTAATTATCATTGTTCTAATCACAGAATAGCAATATCTAAATCCATAAGACTCTTTATTTCATAAATTTTTATATATTGCTTTTAATAAAAAGTTAATTTATTTAAAAAAGAAATATTGAATAATTTACATCATGCACACTTATTATAAACAAATTATTGTTCCAAACATGGCGTTATACACATTACTAAGGAGTAAATTAGCTGTTCCGTGAGAATCTTCTTCTCACACTTCAGAAGCGTTACCTTCAACGCACTTCTTCCGGGAATTTGTGAACGTTACCGCTTAAATCCTTCCTGGAAAGGGTTTCATATGGCAAGAAGATTATGTATTCCTGCGGTGGTGAATCGCACAATACCTCTCAAGCATTTCAACATCTAATAATAGCTTGTAAAATACAACGAGATCTACAGAAGTTTCACCTGAAAACTATTTTAATTCAAAACATGGTTTAAACCATTCAGTAACTTTAAACAGGAGGAAAAATCTTCAATTTGTCCAAATTTGATCTATTCACCTTCTTGGCATAGTCAAAGACAATGTTAAATCCTCGTATAGGAAAGTGAACTACTTAAATTAAAAAACGAAATAAACTAGATTATTTATGCTTTAATAGATTTCATTCACTTAACTTTTATTTATTAAATTTAAAATTTTAAAAACATTTATATGAAACTTTACCTTTTAAACTGTTCTTTATTGTGTTTAAATGGATTTTTTGAAAGATTCAACATCTATAATAGCCTGTTAGGTCTTCTTGGTGTACATAAGTCCCTGGATACTATATCGTTGGTAACTGTGTACTCTGTATGGGTCATCTCTTCAAAGTGAAATAGGCTATTGTTGTAATTGGATTATCAATTAACAGTATACTGTTAAAATATATCAACGTATAGTTAATAGAAAAGCAATAAAACGGAATATTTAATTAAAAACTATCCGTTAAACAGAAATATTATAGGTTTATAGATATATGGAGTAATTCCATAAAGCTTTTCAAATATGTTTAGAATAATTCTTACGTGTTAAATTATTTACAAACTAACATATATACATAAACCATTTAGAATCAAAACTCGTACCCTTTAACTGCTTCTTTATGTGTTAAATGAATTTTTTGAAAGACTTCATTATTAATCGTGTAAGCCTTCAATTTCTTATTTTAACATTACAATTTCCAATTCTGAAAATGGGGAAAATTGAAGAATTGTAAAAATTGTCATTTATTTAATTAAATAACTAAACAAAATAATTTAATAATATTAATTATTAAACCTAACTAAAAACCATAATTGGAAACTCCTAATGGTTTCTATTATTAAAATTATATCTAAATATTACAAACTGACTCATTTTACCCTTTGAGGCCCAATGTTTGCTCCGTTTTAAACGGTATAGTATAAATAATTATATATATTATCATAATATAATATTATTATATTATAATAATATAGTTATAATGAATATAGTATTATATAGTATATATAGTTATATATATATATATATTATTTATAAAATATATATAAAAACATATATACTAATATATTAAATATATAGTATATTATATATATATAATATTATATATAAATATATTATATATATAATTAAATAAATATATATATATAATTTATATACTACTTGTGAATTCTTTATTCCTTTTCTTTCTCTTTTCAGTAAAAATTACAAATAAAAATATCTTAAATTTCATTTTGAGTATACTTAAAAACTCAGACTCTATAGTTAAATAAAACAATAATATTTAAAATATTTTATCAAGTAGTCAAAAGTAAAAAAAAGATGCGTGGTTAATAAAAAAGTATCAAGAAGGAATAAATTAAAGAAAGATATAATATTGAAAAAATAATAAAATAAATCAAGAATAAGAAAGGAAACATAAAACAGGTATCTAAATGGACAACTTCATCAAAAAATGGAATTGAAAATTTGAATCTGTAATATATTCGAAAGAAATTTAAAATTGGTAAGATTAACTATTTTTAATTGCTTTAATCATATTCTATACTTCAAATCAGACTAATAATATAACAAACAAAATGTAAAAAGAAAGAAGATGAAAGATACCCTGCACAAGAATTTTAAAATAACAATGATAACTAACTGACAAATGTTATTCCACTAATGGATAGTATGGACAATGGAGTAAAAAATGAAACAAAGAAAAATGAATTTAAATAACACCTAAATTTAGTGGAAAAGAAGAATAATTGTTGAAATACTTATTTAAGTTAAAGGTATGGAGAGAAGTATCTGAAGCAAAGGAAAAACTCAAATAGCAACAATAATAGGAGGTTTTAAACAGGAGAATCTTCTTATAAGGTTTAGATTATGTTCATTAAATGAAAAAGAGAATATGGACAGAAAATGGAGTATTAAATAATTATAAGTACATTAAAAGAAGAATATAGTAGAAATAAAGAACAGTAAAAGTTATGTTTTAAGTACAAAACACTATTGGAAATATGCCAACAAAAGGAAAAGGAGATCCTTTCAGAGAATATGTAGCAAGGTATGAATAAAAGCAAAAAGAGATTGTGGAAACTGAAAGTCTTTTAAATAATTCATGAACTGCGTTCATACCACTTTTATGATTAACTCGAATATTAAGGACGTTGAAAGAAAGTTAATTATAAATAAGATTGAAGGAATTAACAACAAATACTTTCCTAACAACTTTCCACAAATTGTAAATAATGATGGAATCAGTATGTGAAATTGTAAGAAAAAGCGTTCTGAAAAATGAAAAATTGGTTTAATAAAGTTAAACTTTTCTATAAATGCTTTCAAAAATTACGAAGATTGGTATGAACAATCAAAGCATCGAGTTTCTTTAATAAATGTGGTTAATTAATATTATCCAATACAGTTAAGATTCCATTGGAATAAAATAAAGAGGTTTCTGTCTGAACATTAATGATCCGAAGACACATAATGAAAAATTGTAAAGAAATAAACAGTTCAGAACGAGTAATAATAAAAATATGCCGGAATTTGTGTCAGGACATTTACGTTCAGTCCCTCTTGTGGGAAAAATTAACGGTTTAAGTTTTAGAAGTAAAAGAAGAAAGATAAATGAATTCGAGGGAGATTTTACGAAGAAAGAAAAACTAAAAGAGGAAAGATTTCATAAGAATGAATATCTGAGGAGTATTATGAAATTAAATATAAAGAAGATGTAATGGCTATTATACGATACAAGAAGTTATCGAACCAGTTACTCGGTTATTTGGAATTCAGAAAAATGATTAGTGGATTAACTGTGATGAATTACAATATGAATGGAATGACACAAAATTAAAAAATGGTTGTTTTTTATTTGGAAAAACAGAATATAAAATTTAAAAGAATATTATTGCCTGGTAAATTCAAAGGAAAGTTTACTGGTTTTGAAACTCGAACTTAGATAAAATCACTTGAAAAATTATCAAGTTCAAATCAGCTAAACTGGAAAAGAAATGAAATTAAAATTACATTGGATGGAACCATGTTTGATATTTGGATTCTTTAATCTTACAGAAGTACAGACATGTGATAATGAAGGAGGATATTCCTGCATACTATTGAGTAGAAAACAAAGAAAACATGTTGGATTAGCCAATTTAAAGAACAATTGGCATTAAAGAAAAAGGATAGAAAAGAAAAATTAAAAAACTACATAGACAATTTGCCCATTAATTAAATAAGAAAATATTATTTAAAAACAATAAAGAATGCTAATGCAAAAAAAATAAAAGAAGAAGATTTTTGGAGATAATGTAAGAAAAAGATTGAATTAAAGTTACATTTGCGAAAATATGTAAAAAATAATAAGAAAACTCCACAAGAATGTGGTAGGTTTGCCCATTTACCATTCTAGTAAAAGGTCTTCAAGATTGTGGAATGAATTGAAAGGAAATAATTTTAGTATAATTGACCATCACACAAGAATATTACAAAGGCAGTAATGGTTAAAAAAATAAACAGGTAACGAAATATAGAAGGTAATCGAGAAAAATGGGATTATATATTTTTTGGAAGTCTAATAGTATTATTTTGAATCAGATGAAAAGAAGCATTTCAAACGAAGAGTTGAAAACTCAACGAAATGGAAGCTCAAAATTAATGCAAGTACATGCGGCTAGAAAGCCATGGAGTAACTGGTTCTTAAATGTGAAAAAGTAAGTAAGGGTTACTTAAGGAATGAGTTATAAAGTTAAAACAAGAAGGACAATGATTAAATAGAAAGCATGGCATGGCAGTTTTTTTGCTAAGAATGGATTAACAAATTATTTGGTATGCTCCTAACCAACTTGTTTTTGGAAGAAACTAGGAATACCAAACATAATAGATTGTGATAACATAATAATGAGTGAAAAGTGCATATTTTTGACATTGAATTAACAAGAATAGCAATAGTTTGAACATGGCCTAGCAAAATACAAAATATAGAAAATGAAGTTTCAAGAAAAATAAACCGTGCATTGGAAGTCAAATAGAAAGGAAACACATGTCAAAAGATATTAATATAGTGAATGAAGTAATACTTTAGCAAAAAGAAACATTGAATAAAGAATGGAAGAGGAACCAGCTGAAAATAATGTTGGTAGATGGAAAAACATATAAGTAAGACATGGGAGGTACTTTAAGAGCTGTATCAAAGTTACATTCATACAAAAATGAATTCAAAAAAGTAAATTAAAAATGAAATAATAATGACTTGAAGATAAAAGGAATGAATTACTGAAGAAGAAAGAATGAAACAATGATAGATAATTTTAAATGAGAATGGTAATGGATGACAGAAGAAATAATATGGGTCAAAATCTGAATGATGAAACTGATATATGAAAATGAAAGTCCAAACTGAAGAATAAGAAAAGAAGAAGAAGAATGAACTTCAGAACTACAGAACTAATGAAGAAATTGATCCAAAAATGTGAAAACTGGTAAATACAATGAAATGAAAGATTAAAAGAATAATGAAGAATTATTTAAAAATTAAAGTGTTATTAGTAGAGCTGGCAAAGCCACTAGTAAAAAATATAATAAATGTATATATTACATTTTAAATACAATAATAGAAATTATTCAATAGTATTGAAAGAATTTGAAAAAAATATACTGATTTAATGTAATTGAAAATGAAGAAATAGCGAGGAGTCGTCGTTGGATGCAAGTGAGGGGATAATAGATGAAATAGAACAGTAGATGCCATCGATTTGTCTGCTGTCTCTCGTCTTCAATCATCAAATGAAGAAATTAAAGCAAGCAAAATGCCATGAGATAGAAAATTTGGAAGAGAACAAGGTCTTTGAAGAAGTAAATGATAAAGTTGAAAGAGCAATTGAAATGTAAGAATGGGTAATTAGTGAAATTTATTGCAGAGTATAAGCAAAAAATTTAAAGCCAGAAACTTTGGTAGCTAAAGGATATGAGAAAAGTTGAAGAAAAAAACAGATTGCATCCAACGGTCCTCATCTGAAGAATTGAAATGATACTACTAACCATAGCTGGAAAGAAAATGGAAAACTAAATGCTTATGGAATATTTGTCAGCAGCAAAAACTTACAAGAGAGATAACAATAAAAGAAAGTATATCTAAAACCACCACCAGAATTTGAAACCATGGTAAACTTTGAGATGAATCAAAACTGTATATGGTTACAAGAATCTGCTATGATGTGGTATTTGATCATTCGAAAAAGCATTAATTTAAGTAGGACTAAAAAACAAGTAAAAATGAACCAAACACTAGATTTATAATGAAAGATTCATTATTATATGAAGATTACCCTTAACACATGTAGATGATATTTTATTGGTAGGAAGTAAAAAATTTGAAAAAAAATATAATAAATAAATTAAACACATTTTTTTCTTAATTTATAATAGTTACGAATTTAAAGGTTTAAGGGGGACAGTTGTGTACGAAGAAAAACATGATAAAAATGGAGACAAAATATTACTCGGAGAAGATTACAATTAGGAAATAAAAACAAAAGAAAATAGAAAACTTAATAAATATGAAGTAAAAGAATATACCAACAATTAATAGGGAAAATAAATTGGATGGCAAGAAATACAAGACCAAATTATAGCTATATACGTTAAGTAAAACATGAGCAAAGGAGAAAAAGAACTGAGTATTAAAGATTAAAAATACTTTCATAAATTATATAAAATTTCTATATTGAATCGAGTGAGAAGTCTTTAAAAATGTGAAATGGAGTTAAAATAAAGGGGTGCAATTGCTAGCATTGGAATCAATAGTAGAGGAAGAAATAAAGGAAAACCTAACATGAAAAATTTGCGTAGAGTTAAAAAGGAAAAATGATACTCCATAATTGGAAATCAAATAAACAATAGAAAGTGAATCATTCAGGTTTACAAGAGAGGCAATAGTTTGCTTTTGAAGGCAATAGAACAAAAATTATACATACAATAAAATTGGAAAGAAAATTACTAATAAGGAATATACCTATAATTTATAGAAGAGTAGTAAGACACTAGTAGATACTCTAATGTGTAAGAAAGACAATCAAAAATTAAAGTATGAGAATTATAATATAATATCAGCTATAAGAGAATATTTAAATAATCAAGAAGTACACAAAAAAGAATGGGTGAACAGTAATGATCAATTTGCTGATATATTCACCAAAGAATTAAATAATAAAAAAATGAAAAATGTAATCTCTAGAAGAGTGAAGGATGAAAAAGAAAATAAAACAGCAAATAAGAACTTCTTCAAATGTAAGATGACAAAAAACAAATTTGAAGAAGCAGAGAGGTGGAAGAATGATAAATTCTTTTAATCCTTTCTTCTCCTTTACAAATATTAGTTTTCCAAAAACTGTGACCCTACAATCAATCAATTAATCTCAACAGCATAACAGTTCTAATACACCAACTACAACTACACAAGCAATTGCTAATCAATACTTTCATATTCTCATTTTGGTCAAATACCTCGTAACTTACCAAAAAGAAGCTACAACGAAAAGGAAAAAAAAAAAATTATAATAAATCAATTGAGGGTATAATAAAATCATAGATTAAAGGAGTACAAAAAATGCACCAAAGAACAAAAAGGGATTCAAACTTGAAGTGGTTTATTAGTCTTCTTTCTTAGAATAATTAACGCAGAATTACTATTTTAATTGCCTTTAATTCATATATATATATATAATATTATATTATATATCATAATATTAAAATATATATAAATATATATTATATATATATATGAAGGTAATATATTAGGGATGGGTCCGGATATCCGGCAAACTATTTCGTGTATCCGCCAGTTTTTGTACTAACACGTATCGGCCGGATATTCATTGTTTATCCGCCGATAACCGGATAGTTACTTCCCTTGTAGGTTCTTCCTCGTTGGGAAATATTCCCAACATAATTTGAAAATTAAATATATATATAATTATATATTATATAATATCATATATAATATATAAATATAAATAATCCAAAGATATTACTAAAAGTTTTGTTTATATTCATAGTCAAACTTTAATTACAGTACAAGTTTTAATAAAAAAAACATTTTATCTTAAATATATATATATATATAATATATATATTAATTTATATATAATACCTTTGTTTTAGGACTTTCGATGTTGGGTACAAAAAGTTTCTTTTTTAACCAATCACTTTATTGTTACAGTCAATTTTAATTTATTGAAATTTGTGCGACAGTTTCATAAATTCTATTCATTATATTAAACTAGAATTTGTATAAACAGTAAAAAATAAATTTGTTTGAGTATATATTTATTTATAGCATTTAAGCCTAAAGTTTTTTGTTAATTACTACTTATTTGCAAAAACTTAATAAAATTCCGATGCAAAAAATTACCGATTTTTCCAGGTGGTTGTGCTGCCAGAGGTACAAAGATGCCAAGACGTGTAAAAATTTGTTGACTATAAATTTTTGGCATTCCACTGGAAAATTTCACATTTTTTTTTTTGTATCTCTAATGCGGAATAGCGGACTTAAATTGCGGAATGATATAGGCATCCCGCTAACTGCAATTCCGCTACATTTTTCAAATTATCGCAATCGCAATTACGCGCAATTTATTCTTTGGTATTCCCGCAATTGCGGAATTTGCGTACTTATTATTGAAGAAAAAGGATATCTAATTATATATATATATATTATAATATATATATATATATTTATATATATAATATATATTATATTATAGTATATAATATACTATATATGATATATATATCTATTATAATATATATATATAATATATATTAAATTATATATAATATATATAATAATTTAAATTATACAGGGTGTCTACGAGTTAATGCTTACAGTGTTACGAACCTCGAATAGTTAGTAGGGAGATATTTTGAACGTGTTGGTCATTTTGCCAACAGCTCAGGAACCTACAATTTTTTTACGTGTTTTTGAAACCTTTTCTGACCGCGACCTTTTTTTGCGCTCGAATTTTTACCTACCTTGACCCCTTTTTTGGCCTTTAACCTTTTTGGGCCTTTGACCTTTTGAGCCCAATTTTTTTTTCGCGCGACCCTTTTCTTATTCTACGGTACAATTTTTGAGAAAAACCCTTAATTTTTCTTTGAGAACGGCGCCTTAAATCTACTTTAATGCGAGATCAAAATAATTTTTTGGTGAGAACCACACTATTTTATCTTAAATTTTGGCCCAACTAAATTTTTTGACAGAAAACCTAAATTTTCGGCATCTTAATTTTTTGGCAACCCCTATTTTTTTTGCCCACGCTAATTTTTTTGGCAACCCTAATTTTTTTTGCAACCCTTCGAAGGAAGGAGTTCGCAAAACGGGTTTTCGAAGAAGGGTTGCTGTACGTGTTGCCCCCCCCTATTTTACGCCATTTTCGAAACCAATGGTGTCAATTTTTGCCCATAAATTTTGAAACCAGTCCTTTAGGGGCTTAAGCCCTTAATTTTTGAAATATTTCAAGACACACACACAACAACACAAACACACACACACACAAACACACACACAACAACACCACCCCACCACGTGGTCGCTTAACTGCACGAAGTTTCAAACAATTCCTTTCTCATCTGTGTTTAAACTTCTTACAACCTCCTAAGTTCTATAAGAACTTGGATAATATCACTTTTGGGTTTATAAATCAAAATTATATAGCTGTTTCTAATGGCCTTGGGTTTAATCAAGAGATACAAAGTTACTTGAATAATTAAAACAAATTGTTCCAGATTGTAAAACTTTTCAAAAATTTTTTAGACGTACCGGTGGAAGCCTAATAATGATAAATAATAAAAATAATAAAATGATGAATAATAATAAATAATATAATTAATATATATATATATTATACTTATAAAAATACCCTATAATATATCTAATTTAAATTAGCAGTATATATATATAGTATTACTAATATTGTAATAACATGTAGAAATATTACAAATACTATATAATATTAGAGAAGAGAGAGAAGAGAGAGAGATACCATCGTGGCCCGGTTCAACTCATTCGGTAGTATTTTGCTGGAAAATATATATAATATATATATATATATATATATATACTATATTATTATTATATAATAATTATATTATTACTATATAATATATATATATATATATATTTTTCGCCATCCTTATTTTTCGGACAACCCTTTTTTCGACCAACTCTTTTGTATTCCAGGGGACATCTTTGAAATACAAAGAGAGAGAGACGAGAGAAGAGAGAAGAGAGAGGAGAAGAGGAGAGGAGATAGAGAGAGAGAAGAAAGAGAGAGAGAGAGAGAGAGCAATGTACACTGTAATAGCAATAGAAACACGTGGTCCAGTATTATATATCTAATATATATATATATATATTATATATATATATAATATATATACTATATAATATATATATAATAGTAGTATATAATAATATATATATATACTATATATTAATATATATATATGATATTATAATATATAATATATATATATATATAGATATATGCCTTATGAGTTTTCAATGGTTCCTATGTATAATCTTATGAGTTTCATGGTTTTTTATAAGTTTCATACAGCACTACGACACTTATAGCATTCTACACGACAACCAGATGTTACTTACACACACGGATTTACTTAACTCGACACACAGAATTTACTTACAACACTCACACCGATTACTTACACATTTACTTTACACAACACACACACAGAGATCTTACTTAACACTCACACAGATTTACCTTTACTCAACCACACAGATTTTCTTACTCACACACAGATTTTAAACTTACATCACTTCACACACAGATTACTTACAACAACACATCAGATTTAACTACTTATCACACACATACAGATTTACTTAACAACACACACTTTTACTTTACACCAATCAGATTTACTTCAACCACATCACATAGATATTTACCTTAACACTCACCCAGATTCTACTTACATCATTTACTTACACTCACACACAGATTTACTTACACATTTACTTACACAACACATCACGAGATTTACTGTACTCCACACACCAGATTTACTTGAAACAACAGCTTAACTTACAAACACACACAGATTTACTTACTCACACACAGATTAACTTGTTACACTCACCACGATTAATTACACATTTACCTTACACCACCAGATCTTTACTTATACTCACCAGATTTACACTTACTCACAACACAGATTTACTTACACACACACACAAATTTGAACTTACCTCACACAGATTTTACTTACTTCACACACCAGATTACTTATCACTGACAGCAGATTACTTAACACATTATTACAACACACACCACACCACACAATGAATATTGGCTGGACCTTGCCCAGATACCAATGGGTGCAACTTTTGACCAGCTATACTTTGATGCTTTGGATGGTCCCCCAATCACCTGTAAGGAGGTTATCTAGTGATGTCTACTTAGGTTCCTATAGTATTAGATGATGTGCCAGGTGTGAAGTGCAGGTTGATGCCAATGCAGTGCCAAGTGAAGTTGCCAATGAGTCCCGAAATGAGTGCCATAGTGCACTTAGTGGGCCACATAGTTGTCCAACTGAGTTGCCTACTTTTTTTTCAAAGCTTTTTCTAGCCTCGCCGAAGCCCCGAATAGCCCTAATTATGGTGTCTAACCCATGTTTAATAAGGTATGGAAGAATTAGATTGCGGTGTATATATTTACAAGCTTGCTAGAACTTTCCTACTATGAGTTAAGTATTTTTCTTCCTAACACTTTATCCCACATTTCCACTATGAAAGTCTTATAAGCACTTACACTTCTCCATAGGACACTACACTAAAACCATATGACACTTACGCACACCCCTCACACAGGATACTACTTACAACTTTACACTCACACACGTTTTTTATTTTTACTTAATACTTTTTAAATTTATAAATTTTTAAAATTGTACGTAAGAAGAAAAAGCCCAAAGAGTGCCTGATATATATATCATTTTTATTTTACTCAAATTGTACGAAATTTCTTATTAAAAACATATACTTTATTTTACCTTAAAAGCAGTAAATCAATGAAATCATAGAGGTGTTATTCACCTAAACACATATAGGGAAATTAGTATGCTTTTGGTTTACTGTTTTACTGCTTTAACTCATGTTTTAACTCATTTTAACTCACTACTTTACTGCTTTAACTATTCAATAGACTGTTTTTTTAACTCTCTGATTTTTACTGCTTTAAACTCCATTAATTTATTAGAGGTGATCCTGGATTCCGTCGGCCGGCATTCCGCCGGAATTTTGGACATTTTTTTCCGGTCGGTTCACCCGGCCGGAATTTTGAAAATTCCGGCCGGAACCGGAAAATTACTAATTTACTTCTGAGAAAAAAAATTGATGGAAGGGATTAATTTTACATAACGCCATTAAGCTCATCTTTAACAAAAATAATAGTGCCTGTGTTGGGCATTCATACAGGTGGATTATCATATCTACAGAGCAAAACTAGTTTCAAATGTATTGGGCAATATTTTTAACGTGTTTTCTCGCTCAAATATAGTTTCTGCCTTTCTAAAATGAAAATAACTTTCTTCTGAATCATATGGGGGGAGGACTGGGAAAGGAGAAGTAATTAGTGGGGCTAAGTACTGCTATGTTGAAATTTAGTCTTGGTCACTTTTCCCGCAAGTTAAGTAACGTTCTTCCTTTCCCAAAATTAGAAACTTGATTTCTGTGGTAAAAAAAATTCAATTTTCTTTAAGATATTTCAACCTTCGGAAGATCCATGATTTTTCTTTTGTTCCCCTTTTAACACTAATATGATTTGCAGTATACTTCTCATTTTCTTAATGCTCCTGCTGAATTTGAGTGACTTGGCAATCTAAGTTTTCATTGTAGATAAATGCTTCGTGTCTTGGAAAAATGGATGGATGACTCATCGCCTTAACTTCTGTACTGCTACTACTATATCACTTTCTTACTTCATTATTTTGCATTATTTCTTCAAGCATCAATTTTCTACTCAATTCTCTTATTTCCATTAGAAAATAAAGTCAGTGGGTATCTTGGGTCTACTACAGTTACTTAAAACAATTATCTTGTTTTGGTATATGTCTCTATTGATCCTTCCTCTTCCTTTTTATTCATTAATTCGAAAACTCTAATGCCTTCCTAGCAGCGGGACACTGCGGAACTCTGCTGTCAGTCTCCTAGAGTTTGAGAGATATCTGAAGAGCTCAAATATGGAAGAATAATTTGATGGATATGTATTGATTTTGCTTTATTAGTTTCCCGTAACCATGGAAATGCGTCTTTGACAAAACTCTTAGAATTGTTTGTCAAGTAAATCTTCTGCCATTTATTAGCAGTCAAATGCTTAAATTGATGATTGTTCTGCTAATATATAAACTTGATGAAGTCCCTTTCTAAAAACATTCATTCTATTTTTAGAATCAAATATGTGCTATTCCACAATGTATTAACATCTTGAATTGGCAATAAGGGCTTGCAAGATGTGGATCCAAGTACTCTTTGTATTCTTTTAGTTCATTACAGCTTAAATGATTGATATGTGTACAAATATTCCTACATTTCTTTATTAATCACACTGTTTCTGTTGAAGAATATAGATCTTTAATTAACAAATCTGAAGTTTTGATAAAACAAGAAACTTTGTTGTAATCCTGCAAAATTTATTTCTCCAAGCTCCATGTTATATTGCCTCATCTTGCTGAAGGATCAAAGATTGAACTTTTTGTTAGGGGAGGAATGTCCGCCTTTCCCAATTTTATTCATATAATTTCATAAACTCATAGTGCATTTTTGAATTTCCAGAATGAGAAAACCTAGGAAAATACTTGCAATGGAAGTAACGTCCCAATTTTTTAAATTCTGGTAAGCCAGAGTGCTAGTTAAAGAATAAAGAGTGTTTGAACTTTGAAGTCACTGCTTCATTTCTGTAAGTAAATGAATTATTGATCAGCTTAGAGAACTTCTCGAATAACGCGACATAAATTCCTGTATGACGTTTGGTAACCAATCTTCTCTTACAGAGATATTTTCTACTAAGGATAAAATTTTGGTTGAAGAATGGGCAAGGTAAGTGTTCCTATGATTCCCTGTCTAAGATGATGAGAAATGTCTTGGTTACTCTATTGCGATACCAAAATTAATTATTTTCCCTGATATCTTTTTGTCATTGATATGCCAAATCTTTTTTGGCGAGGAATACTCCTCAAAACTCATTTTATTTCACGTTGGGATCTATTGCTCTTTTCTTGCTGGTTCCCCTGTTCTAAAAAGATAAAGACTCTCTTTAACTTATTAAAATATTTGGGACTTCCAGATTTCCTTTCGATGAATGGATTTTTCAATATGTTCATTGAAGTTGGCTTGTTACTAAACGTAAAGATTTTTATGTTGAAAGTTATATAAAATTACTTTTTTTACATTCTTTATAGGTTAAACGAAAGTTCATAGGAAATTCCGGTTCCGGCCGGAACGGGGGAATTTTTTTTGTGATTACGGCTAATTCCGGTTCCGGCCGGGAACTGAAAATTTCAGTTCCGCTAATCCCTAATATTTATTAACAATTACATACCTTAGAAGCAGTAATCGTAAGTCAATAGAGGTGTTACTAACACCTAAGGGATTAGTAATCTATATGTTTACTGCTTTACTGCTTTAGACTTTCCTGCTTTAACGCTTTAACTCTACATTAATACATAACTCTAAAAGCAGTAAATCAGTAAATCAATAGACGGGGTACCTAACAACTAGGGGATTAGTAATGCTTTTTTGTTTTACTGCTTTACCGTTTTAACGCTCCCCTTTAACTGTTTTTTTTTAACTGCTGCTTTCTGCTTTAACTTCTGCTTTAATACTGCTTAACTCACGCTTTTACTTGCTTCTTAAACTCCACAACATTACGTACCTTAAAGCAGTAAATCATAAAAATATCAAATAATGGTTTTAATTAAGACATGGGAATAGTAAGGCTTTGTTCTACTGCTTTACTGTCTTTTACTTTCCTGCTATTTACTGCTTTAACTTTTCCTGCTTTATACTGCTTTAACTTTCCTGCTTTTACTTTTTAACTTTCTTGCTTTACTGCTTTAAGCTTTACTCATGTTTTTACTGTTTTAACTCATATTATTATGTAATTCATTATTTTTTTTCTTTTTGTTTAAAATACTTTTTAATTATTTATTATATTTTTATATATTATTTTTTTTATTAGATTTTAATTAATTATTTATTATTTTCAATTTATTTCAACAATTATTTTTAATGTATATTTTTATGTTATTTTATTCATGCCTATTGTTATTAATTATTTAAGAAAACACACATACAATCACAACCACCCCCATCCCTCACAGATTCATTACACTTCACCTAGATTAACTTAACAACACACAGAATTTTACTTTGCAAACCACACACACACTACACACACACACACACACATTCAGGATCGTCCCAATCAATGTTGCAGTAAACGATAATTTTAATTGACAACATTTGTTTATTTTTTAAATTAAACACTTACATTTATAATTAACTCCATTCAATTATAACTAAATTATTTCAAAGTTTTCCTTAAAACTCTCTATAAAAATCAATCTATTACATTTTGAACAAGAATTTATTTTAACTTGTTTTAAATATTTTTGTTTTATCGAATTTTATACTATCTATTTAAAAACTTTTTACCAAAATTTTATGAAAGTTTTTACTAAAACATATTATTTTTGCCTAACCTGTTAAACAATAAAATCCATTAACTCAGTAGGTCAGCCCAGCACCCGCCTCCTAACACCAACTTATGCCAAACGTTTTGTTTCTATTGACTTACTGCTTTACATCATCCTTAGCCAACTATAATGTAAAAAATACAAAAATAAGTTCTTCTCTGCTAACCCATAAACATGTATTTTATTAAACATCTTTCTAAGTTCATTCTTTTAAAAATTACATTGCTACACTAGTTTATATTATTCTTCTAATATTAATACCCAAATTGTAGGTTTTTTTTTTTAGTGAAATTTGTCGTCGAAGAATTATTCTTTACAAATGTACGAAGAGAATCCATCACGAAAAAACCAACAACGCCGCACTCTTACAGATATCGTAAACTGAACCCTCGTCTCTGTAAATGGTGTTGTAGGATAATCTCTTTTTTGTTTCCCGGGCGATTCTAAACTAATTCCAGTCAAATATATGTTAATTTATTAAATACATTTATGTTTTAATAAACACGTACATTTATATTACTGCATATAAATATAAATACTAAAAATAGTTAAATGTTTTATAAGCTTGAATATTCGATAAATCCTTTCATTCAACACGTCGTTAATTTCATTATTAACTGTTGCAATACTTCTTGTTTATAAAGTTTTTATAACTATCAAGTTTTATAAATAACTTTTACTAAAAATTTTCAATGAAATTTTGAATTAAAACATATATCTTTAACGTAACCTTACAGGCGAATAAATCAGTAAGGTCAGCCTAGGGGCTGACCTGCTATGCCACGCTTTGTTCTATTGACTTACTGCTTTTACATCATCTTTAGCCATGTAATAAGTATAAAAAAACAAAATAAGTTCTTCTTTACTAACATAACATGTATTTTAAATTAAATCACTCTAAGTTTTATTAAAAATAACAATTATTCACTTACTTTTATATTATTCGCGACTGTTTATCCTAAAAAATATTTCATAAAGTTTTTTAAATATTCGGAATGTTTTCTTTAGTAATATATCTATGTTATGCATCCAACAACGAGAAAAACACAACAAACCTACTCGTTACAATAGCGAAACTGGACTCTCTCTTGTATAAATGGATTTGAAATAACTAACTTTATGCCATAAATTAGGATAATCTCTTATTGGTAACCGAGGCTTATATTAGGCTAATACCAATGTCAAAATATATTTCACTGAAACCTTTTTTCTGTAAAATCGGTATAAAATACATACGTTAGGCCTAAATTTTAGGCCCTAAATTTAGGATATACCTTTTTTTGTATCGGCGGATTTAAGCCTATACCAGGTCAAAGTAACTTTTCCAGTATAGACAAGATTTCGAGAATCAACTTATAAAGTACTATTTCAAACTGAAACAATCCCTTAGGTCCCTGGTAGATCCCTTAGCATGTAAGAAGGAAATGTTTTGCCTTTCCTGTGAAATGGAACGGAAGTATCTTATCTCTAATATGAACGTACATGTATTTTCGAGAATTATTTTTAATGCTTTTTTTTTGGTTTAGTTGTAAACAACCCGTAGGGGAGGTCACGAGCGAACACCCGTGACACCCAAATACCAGAGGTTTCGGGTTCCGGAGACCCCTCCCCCTGAGGGTGTTTATTACACTACCTTAAAACTAGAAAGTGATAAATAATTCTCGCACATCACATGCGAGTTCATATGAGAAAGGATTACTCCCAATCTTCCACAGGAAAGGCAAACCCATTTCCTTCTTACCTGCTTAAATGATCTTACCGACCGTATGAAAAATCAGTTGAAATAGTAATTTATAAAGTTGATTCTCGAATCTTGTCTATACTGGAATTACTTTTTGACCTTGTATTAGGCTTATATCCTGCCCTGATAAACACAAAAGGTTTTATCCTAAATTTAGACCTACAAATTTAGCTAACGTAGTTTAATTGCAACAACGATTTTTACAGAAAAAAGGTCATTTGAAATTATTTTGACATGGGTATTTAGGCCTAAAGTCGCTCGGGTAACAAAAGGCATTAGCCTAAAATTTATGCATATAGTAGTTATTTCAATCCTTTTACAGGTAGAAGGCAGTTTCGTATTGTAACGAGTGCGGTTTTGTTGTGTTTTTCTCGTGGTTGGATTGTCCCATGTACAAAGATAGATAATAAATGAAAATCCGAATTATTTAAAAACCTTTGAAATATTTTAGTAACATCGAGCGAATAATATAAATCTAAGTGAAATAATTGTTTAATTTTTTAAATAAAATTAGAGGATTTTTAATAATACATGTTATGTTTTAGTAAGAAAAGAACTCTTTTTGTTCTTTTTAACTTATTACATGGCCTAAAAGATTAGTAAAGGCAGTTAAGTTCAATAGAACAAAACTGGCATGCTCGGTGTAGAGGGTTGCCTAGGGGCTGACCTTACTGATTTATTGCTTTAAGGTACGTAAAATATATGTTTTTTAAATAAAATTTCAATCAAATTTTACATCAAAATTTATTTAAAACTTGATAGTTATAAAAAGAAAGTATTAACAAAATAAAAATGTTACAATAAGTAAGTTGAAAAGAAGCAAGATACTTTCGTACGTTTCCTGAATTTAGGAAAGACTTATAATTGTATTTGAATGAGTAATATAAAATGAACAACTTTTAAACATATGAAAATGTATTATTAATATTATATCGATTATATTTTTTGACCTGGAATTAGGTTTAAATCGCCCCAATACAAAAAAGATTATCCTACAACACATTTTACAGAGAGAGGTCAGTTTCGTAACTGTAAAGGAGTGTGGGTTGTTGTGTGTTCTCGTGATGGATTGTCCATGTACATAGATAGTATGGTGTATGACTGAAAGAAAAAGAAGATTAATACCCTTTTGGGGAAATATACTGTGTTGCAAACTAATTCGAAGAACAAATTGAGAAAATTTGAGTCTTTGTGACTAAAAGAACTTAGAAAAGCATTTTTAATAAGATTACAGTGTTATGTTAGCCAGAGAAGAATTATTTTTGGTTTATTTTATTATACTTATTACATGGCCTAACGATGAATGTAAACAGTAAGTCATAGAAACAAATACGTGGCATATGCTTTGTGTAGAAGGGGTTGCCTGGGGCTGACCGTTATGATTTACTGATTTATTGTTTTTAAGGTACGTAAAATAATGTTTTTAATAAAATTTCATAAATTTAAGTAAAGGTTTATTTTAAAACTTCATACTTATAAAATAATAATAATAAAGTGTAAGTTAAAAAATAATTCTTTTGTTCAAAAGGTTAATGAATGATTATTATAAAGAATTTCAAGAACTTGAATAATTTTAGGTTATATTTTAAAAATGAAGTACATTCATAGAACAAGTTCATCGGCGGAATATTAATTAAACATAAATGTTTAAATTAGTGGAAAGGCTTTTTGAGTGGTGTTGGGTTTTTAAATGAAAATTGTTGTGTGTGTGTGTGGCAAGTAAAATCTGTGGTGTGGTAATTGTAAATCTGGGTGAGAGCTGTAAAGTTGGAATCGTGTGTGACTGGGTGTGTGTGTGTGTGTAAGTTGTGTTCTAATAAATAATTAAATAGGCATGAAGTAAATAAACTAAGTATAATAATAAATAAAAATGAATATAATATAAATAATAAAAATAATTAGAAAAATAATAAAAAAAATAATTAAATATAAAATAATAATAAAATAAATAAAAAGTCATTAAAACAAAATAAATAACATAATGTTAATTAAATATATGAGTTAAAACAGTAAAACAGAAGTTTAAAGAAGTAAGCCAAGAAAGTTATAACAGTAAGCAAAAAGTTAAGAGTAAAGCAGAAAGTTAAAGCAGTAAAAGCAGAAGTTAAAGCAGTAAAGCAGTAAAACAAAAGCATATCAATCCCCTTGGCTATGTAACACCTCTATTTGATTTACTGATTTACAATCCTGCTTTAAGGTATGTAATGTTATTTGAGTTTTAATAGCAAGTAAAGCAGTGAGTAAAAGCAGTAAAGCAAAAAGTTAAAGAGTAAAAGCAGAAAGTTAACAGCAGTAAAAGCAGTTAAAATCAAAAACATACTCATCCCCTAGGTGTTAGTAAACACCTCTATTGATTTACTGGATTTACTGTTTAAGGTATGTAATGTATAAATTGTGAGTTAAAGCAGTAAAGGCAGAAATTAAAGCAGTAAAACAGTAGAAAACAAACGCATACTAATCCCCTTAGGTGTTAGGTAACACCTCTGTTGATTTACTGATTTTACTGCTTTAAGGTATGTATCGTTAATAAATATATGAGTTTAAGCAGTAAAGCTAGGACTTGAAACAGTAAAGCAATATAGTTAAAAGTTTTCATAAGTAGTGAAGAATCACATATAACATGAGTTATAGCAGTAAAACAGTAAAACAAAGGCATACTAATCCTTAGGTGTTAGGTAACAAAATATGACTTGAATTTACTGATTTACTGCTTTAAGGTAAGTAATAGGTATTTGTTTTTTTAATAAAAGTTCGTAGCAATTGTAGTAAAAATAAATATTAACTTATCAGGCATTTTGGCTTTTTTCTTCTTACGTTAACAATTTTTTAAAAAAATTTATAATTTAAAAAGTATTAAGGTAAAAGTAATATAAAAGTGTGTGAGTGTAAGTGTAAGTGTATCTGTGGTGGGGTGTGCGTGTAGTGTACTATGGGTTTAGTGTAGTGTCTTATGGGAGGTGTAAGTGCTTATAAGCGTCCATAGTGTGTAAAAGTGTCATAGTGAATGTGTGCTATAAGTGTTAGAAAATTACTAACTCATAGTGGGAAGTATCCTAGCAGCTTGTAATATAACAATCGAGTTCTCATACCTTATAACATGGGGGTAGAAACCCATATTAGGCTATTCGGGGCTCAGGGAGGCTAGAAAAGGCTTGGAAAAAAGTGGCACTCAGTTTTGGCACTATGTGGCACTAAGTGGGCACTATGTGGCACTCATTGGCAACTCATTGGCACTCACTGGCACTCATTGGCAACTCACCTGGCACTATCTAATACTCATAGAACACTAATAAGAACCATCACTAGACTATGCCTTACGGTGATTGGGAACCATCATAGCCATCAAGTTAGCGTGGTCAAAATTGACCTATGGTATCTGGCAAGGTCAAGGGCGAAAATCCATTGTGTGTGTGTGTGTGGGTGGTGTGGTGTGTGTGTGTAAGTAATGTGTAAGTAAATCTGTGTAGAGGTGTACGTAATCTGTTGTGAGTAGTAAACTCTGTGTGTGTAAGTAAGCTGTCTGGTGTGTAAGTAAATCTTGTGTGTGAGTACAGTAAATCTGTTGTTGTAAGTAAATGTGTAGTAAATCTGGGTGAAGTGTAGTACTTGGTGTTAAGTAAATCTGGTGAGTTAAAGTAAATTGGTGTGAGTACAAGTAATCTGTGTGTTAAGTAAAGCATGTGGTGTGTAAGTGAAACTGTATAGCGACGACTATGTAGGATCTGTGTGGTGGTGTAGTAATCTGTGTGAGTGTAAGTAAATCTGTGTGTGAGTAGTAAATGTTGTGTGAGTAGTAAAATCTTGTGAGTGTGTAAGTATAATCTGTGTGTGTGTTGTGTGTAAGTAATGTGTAAGTAAATCGTGTGAGTGGTAAGTAAATCTACGTGTGTAAGTAAGAAATCCGTGGTGTGTAAAGTTAATCTGTGTGTGTAAGTGCTTTAGTGTCATAGGTGTGTATGAACTTTATAAAAACGCATGAAAACTCATAAAGATTATAATAAGGTAAACCATGAAACCAAAGCATATTACTATATATATATATATATATATATATATATACTATATATATAATATATATAATATTATATATAATATATATAATATATATATATATATAATAAGTAATTATATACGTACACTTGTGTTCTAGTTGTGATCGGCACGCTGGTACTATTCTCTCCGTCTCGTCTCTCTCTCCTCGTCTCTCTCTCTCTCTCTCTCTCATCTCTCTCTCTCTTTGGGAATTCAAGATGTCCTATGGAATACGAAAAGGGTGTCCGAAAAAAATAGGGTGCCGAAAATTAAGAATGGGAAAAATATAATAATATATATATATATTATATATATACTATATATATGTATATATACGTAACTATATATATATTATATATATATAATATTATTATATATATATATTAACTATTGTCCACGGACCTTTATCTATGTCGAAGTTGGAGGGCACGTCGTACTCTCTCTCTCTCTCTCTTCTCTCTCTAATATATAGTATTATATATATTTATAATATATATTATATATATATATATATATTATATAAATATATATAATAATAATATTATATATATATATTAGTTATATTATTATTATTATTTAATTATTATTAATTAATATTAAATTATTATTTTATTATTATTATTAATATTATTATTCATTAATTAATTATAATTAATGATTAGTTCCACGTGTACGTCTAAATTGACCTGATTTCAAAATATCTTATTACCAGATCTCACATTTAGAGGTGTGGACTAAAGGTCTTAAATTTGCCCGAGAGGTGGGTATTCGTATCCTTTCGGTGGCTATATATTTTGATTTATGATCGGATAGAACGCGAAACGGCGAAGACGTTAATGCTTGAGGTGGTAAGGAAGTTTAAGCACAAATGGAAGGGATGGTGAAAATTCGTGAGTAGCGACACCGTGGTTGCGGTGTGTGTGGGTGGGTGTGTGTGTGTGTGTGTAACGAAATATCAAAAAATAGGGTTAAGCCCTTAGGGTGTCAAAATTAGGGTGGGCCAAAATTTACCCAATGGTCGAAAAAAATTAGGGGGGGTAAAAATTCGCGGGGCACAACCACGTACGCAACTTCTCGACAGGGTGCAACATATTAGGGTTGCCATAAAACTTAGGCGTTGCCAAAAATAGGTTTCAAAAAAATTAGGGATGCCCGAAAAATTAGGGTTCTCAAATAATATTTAGGTCGTTCAACACTCATCACATCTCTCAAAAAATTAGGGTTCAAAAAAATTAAAGGTTTCTCAAAAATTAAGGGCTAAATTGTACCGTAGAATAGAAAAGGTTTCGCCGAAAAAATTTGGGCTCGCACAACAAAGTAAACACACAGAACACGGCAAAAGGTCAAGGTCAGCGCTAAAAAATTCGAGCTCAAAAAGGTTCCCGTAGAAGCAGTCAAAAATACAAAATGGCTCAAAAAAGCCACAAAGGGTAGGCTTCCTGGAGCCTGTCGGTCCAAAATGACCAACACGTCCAATATTAGCTCCCTTAACCTCCGATGTTTTAAGCATGAAAAATGTGTAAAGATATATATAAGTTCGCAATATTTAATTCATTAAGGGAGGATGGGATAGATCTTACGCTTGGTGTTGCGCACTGCGTATTGAAAAAGTGGTCAATAAAAAAAGTATCTGTGAAATGAAATATAATTTCATCATATACTGCTCTACTTAAATGAAACATATAAAATGAGTGGGCTCTTCCTCTCGACATTATTCGATACGGTTGTTCGTTTCACGCAATGTACCCATACAAATACACACAATACATGTAGACATAAAATAATCGTACAAAAGCCCGAAACTGTCAATATGAATCTAGGTTAAATACAATAGGCATCTCCAAGTTTAAAAATATCGATACAGCTAAAAAAGGATTAATTAAAAATGAAATTCACGCTCTGCAGTAATTATTGATATGTACTATGTTGCCTAATAAATACGGCCATGGAATGTGTACACCAACTAAAAGCATCAATGGAGTCATGTTCATATCCCTACTGCAAATTGTTGCGTAATAAAGTGTAGTGAAAGGTAAACTTTCGAGTAAGTTTTGTTTCGTCAGAGCCATAGCATTTGGACATGCCCGACGTGAATACCATAAGTAACGCAGACGAAAAGACGTGACATATTCGGAGGTGTTAACATTCGCAAAACGGAAATTGCTCGAAGAATATGGCAACTTTATCCACATCGACGACCGCCGAGCACTGGCATTCATAAAGTTTTACAGACGGTTTCTAAGGTACAGGATGAAGTC
>JABUQX010099226.1:5000-7500 GCA_015478945.1 Trachelipus rathkii
AATACTAATATGGAAATCTATAAATATATATATAAAAATATATCTTCCCTATCTATATATATATGATTTTCCGCAAATATATATATATATATATATATATATATAATTATATTAATATGTTCAGCATCCCGAAAAGTCAGGCATGTAACTAGAAAACCATAACTAGCCTACACGAAATAGATTATCATTTTAATTAATTCAGGAAAAACACATTTTTACCGCGAAATTAAAAAAAAAAAATAAAAATAACGCTTTTTAAAAAATTAAAATTGTTAAAATGTTGAACAAAATTACACGTTTTTGAGATTTGGAAGATGTCCGCTTAACTCCCGACCTGCAGCAACGCCAAAGTGGCCAACCTGTCGATTTTTCTTTAAAACTAACGAATTAACGCCACGAGTTAACAAAACAATGGAATAGAGTCGGCGGTTTCTCGGCCTACGGGGGACGATGGGGGGAGGGGTCTGTCCCTCCGTCCGCTCGAACCCCCTAAAAAGGATATAAAAGAAAAAATAACTTTTCTCCAAAGGGTAAAAAAAAGTGGCTATTTGGCTACCTTTTTGCTTTCGAGACCCTTAATGCACGTTTCAAGTCAAGTCAAAGCGTACTAATGCAGCGTGTAAGATTTTTCACAATATTTAAGTTGTTATTAATAAATTATTTCAAATAAAAAATAATTTTCTTTTTAAGTTTCATCGATGATGAATTACTTCCTGAAATCAAAAATGTTTTTATTTTCTGTAGATGTTATGGTTTTCTAGTTACATGCCTGAACTCTTCGGGATGCTGCATATATATATTATATATATATATATATATATAATATATATCATATATATATTAATATGTATCGTAAATATATCTAAATATTAGATATATTTAATATCTATATATATATATATATATATATATAATATATATAATAATATATATATAATATATAACTACCTTTTAACGTGCTTTATCCCTATGCAGGGGGTAACACAGCGGGGAACGACAGGAAATCGAACTTTCTAAGGCCCCGGGGGTTTTTTATCAAACAGCGCCACCAACGTGTTCGGAGTCGAAGTTTTAAAAATTCTTTGCCCCCAGGTAGATTCAAAACCCAACTGTAACGCGAGGATTTTGAACCAGCGGTCCTCTCGGTATGAGAGGCAGCGACTCAACCTCCTGCGCCACGAGGCGTTCAATATATAATAAATTACTATATATATTTTATATACTATATATATGTTCCGTGATTATATATATATATATATATATATATATATATATTATTATATATATTATATTATATATATAATATATTATATACTATATATATAATATATATATATATATATATATAAATATTATATATTATATATATATATATATATATATATACTATATATAATCTATATATATACTATATATATAAATATAGTATATATATATAATATATTATTATCATACTATATATATATACTACTATACAATATATACTTATATATATATATATATCTATATATATATATATATATAATATATAATATATCATATATATATATATACTATATATAATATATATATATAATATAGGCCAGCCTCACGAAAGCATCATCATGCTAACTAAAGAATTATGAACAGCTACAGGAAAAAAGGATAACATTTTGTATTTGCAAGCAAATTTCATCGATGAAAACTTAAAAAAATTATTTTACTCTCCTAATATTTATTAACCACCTTAAATAGTAGTATAATCTTTAGATGTGAAAGCGCTACAGTGTGATCTGACCTTGAATCCCTGCATTAACTTCACGAGACGCAACGAGATTTGCAAACAGTTATTTTAATTTTTACGTGCCTTTGAAAAAAAGTTATTTTTTTCCTTTTTATACTGCCTTTTGTAGGGGGTTTGAGCCGACGGAGGGACCAACCCGTCGTCCCCCGGTAGGCCGAAAAACCCCGACTCTATCCATGCGTTCTGTTTACCCGTGGGATATCTTTAATTAAAAAAGAAAAAAAAATTATCATTACTCGAGTTTCTTCGTATTCTCAGAAAACGGTAATATCATACAGGTTTTCCAACATTTTTTAAAAATATATTCCTTTTTTGAAAAAGACTTATACTATTTTTTTTTTTTTAAGTTCATGGATAAAAACTGTCTCCCTGAATAATAAAATGTTAGTTTATTTCTCCCAGTAGCGTTTATATTTGTTTAGTTTACATGCATGATGCGTTATCGGAGGCTGACCATGATATACTATATTATATCTATTATATATATATATATATATATAGTATATAATATATATATATATATATCATATAATATAATATATATATATATATATATATATATGGCGTTCATGTGAATTTAATGGCTCGCGTTTTTCTGAATCATAAAATTTTAGGTTAAGTATTTACAATCTTGTTTAAATTTTTTATGATTAGGATAAAAAGAAATTCAACTTATTTTAGTTCATGTGAATTTAGTTAGGATAAAAAACAGAAGGA
>JABUQX010099226.1:12500-15000 GCA_015478945.1 Trachelipus rathkii
TACTATATATTATACTATTATATATATTATATATATATATATCTATTGCAATCATCAATTACCGTATACCTAAATTGGATTTCTGAAAGAATTTATTGATGGTTTCAATGCAATAACAACGGGTAAAATATCTTCATAATGAAATTTCAATAAAAATAGAAGAAAATAAACTTGTCCACATTGAATATATATTTAATAATGTATATATTATATATTATATATATTATATATAATTTATATATATATATATATATATATTATATATATATATATTTATTATATATATATATATAGCCATATAAGACATTTATAAGTGGTTGAAACTCCGTTAATATTAGTTTAGGTTTTAATTTAGGTTAAAGTTTTGGTTTTAGGTTCGGTAGTTAGGTTAGGTTAGGGTTAGCGTTAGGTTCAGGTTAGATAGGTAAGTTACCCAAAAAATTAATGTATTTACCCTAAAATTATTAAAATAACGATACATTAATTATTGATTTTCGCTCCTGGAGTCAACGCTTATATATAGCTATATATATATATATATATATATATATTAATATATATTATTATTATAATATATATAGTATTATATATATAATATATATATATATATAGTATATATATTATATAATATATATATATATATATATAATATATATATATATATATATAATATATATATTATATATATATATATATATATATATTATATTATAGTATAAAAATTGAATAAAAATTATATATGGAACTGACTCTATATAGCTATATTACATAATATATATATATAAATATATATTTACTATTATATATATATGGATAAATATATATATATATATATATATATATTAGTAATGTGTGTGTGTGTGTGTGTGTGTGTATGTGTGGAGTAAGATCTCAACAAGAGGATGGCAAGGAAACGTTGTCTTATCCCGGATCCGAACCGCCGGTCCTGAGAGCGATAATTGAATTGTTCATTCGATTTAGGCGCGTTAAAGCTGTACTTGAACTTGACTTTTTATGAGTTACCAGGATGGTGTAGTGGTTGTGACGATGGATATTTCGATTCCCGCACGCAGGAGAGGCGGTTCGAATTTATTGCGTCTTTTTGAGTGAAAAGGCAAAAGGACGAACAACATTTATCACAAACAGAAAAAATGAAATCCCCTAAATCAAATTAACAGTCAGAAAAAAAACAATATTTATGTAAAGAATATACAAGAATGATAATGCAAAATCTGTTGGTATTGAATTCGTTGCGTATTCTTTAGTAAAGCTCATCATAACACATTCTCCGCAAGCTCAGTTCATAATTTAGTTAAATTCAGAGTGAAAATTAGACTTAGGAGATGCAAAACTTTGACAAATTGGAAATGAAACATAGAAGGATGATCTGCTGCAGAGGAATATACTGTTATGATGCTCTATAAGTCTATAAGTTAATAATGTGGAGTTCATGGGTATGTATTGACACACACGCACTTTGTCTATATATATATATATATATATATATTATTATATATTATTATATATAATATATATATATATTTATATATAAATATATTTTTATATGTATATATATATTTATATATACAAAATATATATATATATATATATATATATATATATATATATATATATATATGGTACATGTGAACTGGATGGCCCGCAACCTTGAGTAGTTTTTTTTATGTTGAAAAAGTTAAAAATGCAGTATAATTGACCAAAAATTGCTTTCGGTGTGAAGCTCAGATTCTTTCCTTTTTTAAATTTTTTATTAAAATTGTAGAACCTATTTCGAATTGTGTTTAGTTATTAATTATTTCCTTAGGTACGAATTCGCTCAAATAAAATAAAATGATAATTACGTTTTATTATTAAAATTAAATGATAAATACGTTTTACAAATAACTTAAAAAGGCAAAATATCAGAAAAGACCAGGAGAATTACCTCGAAAAGTATGACACTTACAGGAAACCACAATACATATTTGGAATCAGCTTATAAAGCTAATTGAGTACAAAAAAAGAAAAAAAATAATAAAAAAAACTAAAAGTACGACACTTACAAAAAAAATAAATTACATATTTGGAATCAGCGTATGAGCTTATATATGCACAGTCGTTTTATGATTTAGAACTAACGAAATACCCCAAGGTAGAACCGCATAGATATCAGAAGTCGGGGTCTCTCGGCCTCTAGTTGGACCGACGGGGGGCTTCGTCCCCCCTCTGCCCCCATTCGCTCGAGCCCCTAATGGAATAATTTCGTTGAACTTCAGATTTTAGGGGTTCGGGCCGATGGGGGGACAGAGGGGGGGACGACGTCCCCCCCGTCGTCCACCTAGATTACGATCTGAATTCCAATATGTCATTGTTTTTCTGTAAGTGTCGTACTTTCAAGTTTTTTTTTTTTTTTTTTTTTTTTTTTTTTTTTTTTTTTTTTTTACATTCCAGTAATAAGCTTTATACGCTGATCTCCAAATATTTATTTGGTTTTCCTGTA
>JABUQX010099226.1:20000-40272 GCA_015478945.1 Trachelipus rathkii
ATTATTATTATTATTATTATTATTATTATTATTATTAATAATAATAATTATTATTATCAGTAGTAGGATTAGTAAGAGTAGTAGTAGTAGTAGTAGTATGTAGTAGACTAGTAGTAGTAGGAGAAAGGAGGAGACGTGAACATTTATTAATTATATACTATAATATATATATATATATATATAAGCTATATATAGTATTACTATATGCTATATATACTATAACTATATTATTGAATATATTTAATAGATATATATAAAGTATAATCAATAATATCCTTTAAACTTTAAAAATAGAAATTAAAGATCACAGCAAAGATTTCAAACCATTAAATATTAAAATTCAATTATCTCTCAAATTATTTCTCCCTTTTAATTCTTCCAACATCCATTAATTATTATATATTATAAATATGACTAATTTTAAAAAACGGATAATAATTAATATAATCAATAATATATAAAATAATAATAATAGATTTTAAATAAATAATAAATAGATAATAATAATAAAATTAATAATAACAAATCAAAACATAATAATTTTACAATAAATACAACAAATACTGTCGATATTAATAATAATCAACATAATAATAATAATAATATAATAATGGTTAATCCCCCTAATAAAAGTGCACAGTTAATCTTACCTTCAATCATATATTAATTCTCATACTCTTTAATAGCACAACCTAACGAAATCAATATATTAATTGCGTATTCTTTTTATTATAAGACAATATTTATCAATAGTTACGAGCTATATATCATATTATATAGAAAACAGCAGTGTAAGGAGCGAGCAAAAGGTACGGATGTAGTACCTCTATTCCTAACTCTAGCCCGTGAGGAAGTTGCACAAATGAAAGAATAAAAAGTATTCCGAATAATCGGTTTGCTTTATAAACTGTTCTTGATAAATCAATTTATTTGGCTTAGGAGGATAGCATCATGATTTGTATTAATAGCGCTCAGGTCTAATTGTTACTCCTACAGCACAACCATGCGGTATTGGTTCAAATCCTGACAGAGCAGGCAGTTAAATTCACCCCTCTTCTTCATTATAACATGTTCTTTTACTTTATTCAACATCTTATAATGAATTAGAATCGATATAATATTCAATGATTATATAAACAATCTAAAAATATAAGAACTGAGTAAGTAGACAGGATACTCTTAGTAGACATACACTGGATGCACGCTTGTATACGGAGAACTACGGTTCGCTATTATATATTAGTTCTTTTTGAATCCTAATGTTATTATAGTTGACTTGTAGAGATACGCTCAGTTTGATTAAATTAAGCGCTACGGGCATATGTCTCGACGCGCTAATCCATTTATGTAGGTGGTTCGAATTCTCCCAAGACGACATAGGCAGTCTGGGTCATTAAGGTTTATTTTATACCTTTTCTCAAATATACATGCTGTCTTCTTCTTATAACGGATCCTTTATCTAAATAACACTTTGCGATATCATTATTGCTTACACACTTGGATTCATTATTTTTTAAACATTCTAAAAAATAAACGAAACCGAGAGACTACGGATTTTGAGGCTGGACACGCTGGTGACGTATAACGCCCTTGCACTGGGAACTCGTCTCTCACTATACAACTGTTTTACATTTTCGTTATACCTAACTTGTTTTTTCGAGCGAGTCCTTGGAGGATTTACCGAATCAAGTGTAGTAGCGGCCGATGGCCAGCTCATTTCCCTTGTCCCTTTTCTACGCGTTACCTAACAGGGACGAGCATGGATTACATTCCCAGAGGTATCTTAATTCTTTGGTCTACGATTAATTATCTATTCGGAGGCTGCCACTTCTATCATATATCTTCTATCTTAACAATCTTATAATAATCTATGCACGGCGATTATATCAATATCTAACAGCCATATATATTATTTATATATATATCATATATATATATATATATACCATATATACCTATATACTAATAATAATTTAGATTCACAATATATATATTATTATATCTCTATCTTACAGTATACCTTAAATAAGATGGTTAACCTCTTCGGTCGATTCGTTGAACAGTGGAGGAAAGAATGATTGTCTTGATTTTGCAACGAACAGAACATAATTTTTCTAAATTTTTCATTTACCCCATGAAATGCACGACTTGAAAGGATCAAAAATATATATATATAGGTATATATAATAATTAATAATTATAGTATATATAATATATATATAATTTGTATTATATATATATATTATATTATATGTATATATATATACTTATATATAGTATATATACCCTATAAATTAAAAACACATATATATATTATAATATAGTATGATTATATATATATATATAATGTTATTATATATATATATATAATATTATATTATATATATATTAACCTATTATATATTATATATATATATATTATAGATAATATCTATATATTTATATATATAATATAGTATATATAATATATATAATATATATAATACTATATATATATTATTATATTAATATAGCGACGTTAAAGCTATTAATCAATATTACTTCTAAATCTTATCGACTAATATTATAATCTAACAAGAACTGTTATCCTTATTTTTTATACATTCAATAATTCCTAAGGACTTGCTACAACTAAAATTTGGATGTACCATAATCTAAACGGTCATTTCTCACTTGTTTAATACTACCATTCTCAACCTTAAACCGAATAATCTATTATGTAACAATTATGTTTACTTTAAACATTGATCAGTAAATTATATACTTAATTACTTATAACAAATATTACTCTCCGGCGGCCTCTCTAAACATTATTAAATTACACTATGGGGCTAAATTTCTGACTCTCGACTGAACTATGAATCACCCACTATCAGTCTCTGACTATGATAATCAGTAAATAAAGTGAAAGAACCTACTTTTGCCTCTCAGGAATATGATTGTTGACAGAAACAGATCACCCACTAAGTGCTTTGTCCACTCGCATTTATCAGTATTTTTCGCATTACCCATCACGTTTTATGTAAATAATCAAGAATACATCATGATTATATAAAATGATTTACACAGGATTTATTGAAGGTACACTTGGGACTACTGTATATTCTTTTGCAATAACAAACTTTACCTATCTGGTTTTTTGTATCAATTATCTTTATACCAAATGATAAATATTTGCCCAGTAGTTTACTAGTAATACAGATGAGTAGGCTTAATATATAACCGACTATTCTCACAAAAACATATTAGTAGGCTATCGCATTTAAAACTTGGTATAATGTTAGTTGGTGTAGTAAACTGCTAAATTTAGCTGATTTAAAATTTGAAGTCTCTGGTCTTAAACAGTAGCTATAGGGTTACCATATATATATAAGCTATTTTGAAATTTTAAAAAAAACGAGCAAAAGTTACCAGGAGTGCTAGTTGAACGCCTGGAAACTGTGCGAAGGTGGGTATAACGCCAAAGTGGTGTCCTAGAACACTTGTTCAACTCTTTGAACGAACAAGGGATCTATATTACAACTAGTTGGTTAATTATATTCAGACACTTAATATTTACAGACCAGGTGAAGGTAATTTGACTTTGTATCGGCTATACGTTTTTTTTATTTACTCTCTTTCTATATATATTTATTTTATTATTTATAATTAATATATATTATTTATTATTTATATATTAATCTTATTTTAACTAATAATATAATTATTTATTAAATTATATATAACATATATATTATTATTAAATATTATTATTTAAATTATTTAGAAAATTTCAGTCTATGGGAGTACAATACATCTCACACTCAACTCGGTAATAAAAATACGAAAGTACTAACCGGCTTTACCGGTACATTCACACATCAGCTATAGCACCGCCGCACCACTAATATATAATATAGATAATATAATATTTAGCATACCGCACTGGAGCACCGCTCAACTCTCACCGGGTTGCGAACTTATCTACACATACATACAATCAATACACCACACACATACTTACATAATAATATAATAAATTATATATATAATAATTATAATTAATATTATATATATATATATATTATTATATATATATATATATATATATTATTAATTATATATATTATAAATATATATTAATATAATGATATATATATATATATATATTATATTATTTTAATTATATATTAATTATATATATATATTAATTAATATATAGTTATTAATTAATTAATTTTACTATAAATATTATATATAAAGATATATTTATAATATATATTATTATTATTAATTTATATAATTATAATTAATATATATAATATTATTGAAGATATAGGTAGTATTATCTAAATACAATAGAACATAGTAAGTATATATTATATTACATATTGTATAATATATATATATGATCTAGTAATTTTATTATCGTATCATACGCGTAATTGTGGGATTATTAGTGATATCCGGCTACGCTGGTCTCACTCGGGACTACAGAACTACTGGCTCGATATATATCGCAATAGAGTTATCAATATTAGGGGCTTTATCAGAATATGAGTGACTGCTTAAGATACATATATAGTCAATGAAACGAGTCAGGTACTGTAAGATTTATTCACATTTGACTTCGGCAATACGCCATGGTGAGGAGAATATTAAGTATCCGATAGAACCAGCGCTGCCATATCTATATTGACATATTATGGTGAGCGTACGAATGTTTGGCTGTGAGGAGCTACGAGTAATTGTAGTGGTGGTTGATGTGTGTTGTGGTATCGTTGGTAGTAATTGTTTTTGTGGTGTGCGCAGCCTTCGATTTAAGGAGGTTAAATGTTAGCTAATTAGTGTATGTGACACGTGTTCGATCTTCTCTTACGACCAAGCAACAGAGTACAGAGCGACGGTGCACTCTCTACTGGGGAGGATACGAACCTTTTGCACTTAACATTTGGGATAAACTCTGCAAATTAGTTGACTATTGTTTAGAGGCTGAAATGTGAGCATCATGTTGAGGACGAGGAATTTGGGAGGATAAGGGTCATGATGAATACTCGGGCGGTCACTCATTGCATTCGTTTACTACCATTTGTTCTGCGATTCGATGAGATCGACCATCGCCGTACTCGTCGGCCCATGCCGGCCATCGAGCTCGTACGAGCAGCAGCAGACTGTGAGTTTCTGGTGAGCCTCTCAGATGAACCGTATTCCAGCTACGAATAATTACACCTCCAGCAGCATTACTAGAACTGAAAGACGTGAGTAACTTAAGAGATGTACAGATTATCATGTGTACTAAAATTATTACCTCGCTAATATGGGTGCGGCGATGATACGCGGAGATTAGATTATTTCAGGCATCACTCGCGCGGACTGCAGGCCATATGAGGTTCAAATACATGTACATCTAACAATATCACCACGCAGCACCTACTTCAGAAATTATAAGAGGAGTAAGATAACGGACATTAAATCTCATGGTAGAAAAGGAGCGACAGAGATATCAGATAGGCTAGGGTACGACTATGCCGGCGGCCACGCGCTGGTGCTGTAAAATATTGTACGGAGGTAAAGAGGTGCAGAGACGTGTGAGTATCACGATACAGAGGTAGAGAGTATTCAGTGTTTTAGAAGAAGGAAAATGGTATAACCACCAGTAGAACAGCGGAGAAAGACACGAGTAGAGAGTAGAGAGTGAGGAGCAATAGTAAAGAACAAATCCCCAAACAAACTAGAGGTATAATTTCGTGATAGGTAGGGATAAGATTCTACACGTATCACCACATGAGAGGAGCGGATAGGATTTATCAATAAAAACTCATAAGACTAAAAAATAACTATACTAGTAAAACAACGATCAGAAGATAGAGCCTGTTGTTTAAAAAAGTATACACGCGAATCATACAAAAAACAAACGTGTCGCTTCATATCAAGAGAAGCTCAACATATCAAACTACTATTAATTATAGAGTCACGATGAGACCAATAATATAAAATAATATAGAAAATAGCCGCCGAAATTGGATAGTACATTTGGAACCGGTTTACGGTATGTGCGTGTGAGGCCGAAGTTGGACGAGATTGAAAGGGACAATCGAACAGAAATATCTGATAATAATAGGAGAGGAAATAGTAGTAAATATCACAGATATATTTTGACTTAGATTGAATAGTGATGTTTGAGTGTAGAGGCCAGAAAGAAATTAATCATGAATAAGATATTGAGTTAAGAAGTATTTATTAACGCTTAAAGGATGTTATAGATGTCTACTTTGTAGTTGTATGAAGTACTACTGCTTATTAGTTATCTCGATAGAAGTATTCCTCTCAACAGAATTATATTTTTTTGAGAAATATCAGACCATATGAAAGAATATTTATACTGGGGAAGATGTAGTATATTCGGAGAGAAACGTATATTTTATTCCATATCACACCAAAGCTAGTAACTACGAACTACTTGTTCTCATCTACCTTTATAATTCGATCGATGATGACTAGATAATCACGATCGAACCATGGATTATATATATTTATAGAGATGCAATTTAAATAGCGCATTAATTTATTTGTGTAAGGCAGATATACGATTGAGCTTGATCTCTTACGCGATCAAACGATTTATTATAAATTAGCTCCTACCTCAATAAAGTATATCCGAATACCAACTGATCGTCACATAATGAGTTCATATGTACGTTATTAAATCCAAATTATATATCACTACTAAAAATTAGATATAGTTAAATAAAGTTATGAGAGTGCTGAAAGGGATTTACTATCGCAAATTAATCAATCCCTAATGAATTATAAAAGTAAGACTCAAGTAAAAAAATAATACTGAGCAATAAATAGAACTAGGTATGAGAACTGATAATTTGCATGAGATATATAAAAATTTAATAAAATAAGGACATTAATTATATAGAAATTATATATTAGTTGTATTGATATATTTCATAGTTATTTATTACCAATTTATAGTTGAGATTCATTGAAGGTGTCGTAGATATGTCAATTTTCTTATCAAAGAATTATTGAGTAGTAGCGCTCTAAGTGGGTAGATACATTTGTCAAATTGGAAGTATTTGTAGTTTTTCAAGAATATTAGGTTGGTAGATTAGGATGGTTCTAGAAAATGTGGTGAGTAGCCTCATCGTGACGATAACCTGACCATAAGAGCACACTATGAGACGGACATGAGTGGTAATATAGTGAGAAGCGAGAGATATGAGTATGTGTAGGTCAGAAAAGAGAATTGGACGGTCGTTGAGTGAGTATATATATATTCTCACTGCGGTATGTGCACGCTCCAGAGAGTTATGTGAACAGTGAGAGAGGATCGACTGAATATGGAGTACATCGCAATCATATCGTAACTTGTCGAGGAGGATGTCTCATCTAAGGTCCGTGTGCACTACGAGAGGTCGAGGACATTTCTGATGTTCTCGAGCGAGTATTTCCATAATGTTCTTGAATATAGATTTGAGTCTACGTGAGTCGGCTTAGTCACTGACTAGGAGTAAAAGACGTTGGAGAGAGAGGGCGATTACAGAGTAGAGTGACTAGTTCTGTCAGCATAACAAAGATCAGATACAAACTGGTCGAACGCCCTTGTAGTCAGATTTGACGCGAAATCGTGCGCATGCGCAAGGGACCAGGTTAAAAATTTTATAAAACTGAACAATATTTAAATTGTGACTGACCTAGAGTTGACAGTACATTAATCTCAATCTTATCACTGTCATGCTTAGTTTCTATCATTAACTAATTTTAAAGTTTCTTTTCTTACTGATTATTTCTATTTTGACTTCCGCGTGTGATCCAGTAATACATTATATACATTGAAAGGTAAAGAGATTGTGCAATCGAGCTTTTTATACCCAGGCGACTATAGTTTTTCAATCTTGGTATGTGAGTTCTAATCATAGATAATTTTCAAGGCTTTGACTTATAATACATTAACAGCCCTATACTATAACTATTAGTAGATTACTGCTGGGGTAAACATACAGAAACTCCTATGAGTGATTTATAAAATTAAATATTTTGAGTATATTCAATTTATCGAGGTTCATACAGCACCAAATGTAGTATAGCTGTGTTATGTATGTCTCTTTACCTACAATACAATTACTCAAAGAGTAGTATTAGAAAAATTATCATGTACCAGAAATACAAAGCAATATCTAAAATCTGGCCACTTATGGCAACTATGGCAATCGAAACTGCTAGTATATTAAATTGGCTTTCCATTAAAGAGGAACATATCTCATAGAAGAGTATTAGCTGATAATCATAAACATCCAATAATTCTTGTAAATATATTAGCACACTACAAATCATCTAAAGAACCTATTTTCCAGGAGGAGCTACTTAATATGCATATAGCTTTATAACACTTATACCTCCACCATCTTATCACCTATCACTCTGTACCCACCAGAAGCTTGCCTGAACGATCACCAAGTCTGCCCGTATACTCATTAGCGTGCTCTTCCGACGGGCCTTATGTCTGAGTCGGGATATATGGACTCTCCAAATCCTAGCCGTCCACACGGTATATACGGTATTCTGGTCATGGATCACACACTTATTCTCTATTACATTCCTCTAACTCAAGGCTCTCCCAATTCTGCTTGCCCACTTGCACCTGATCAGTTGCACATTCTTCAATGTCTTGGAGAGCTTCCAGACATGTACAACGAGTGTAATTGGCCCTTTTAAACTGCTCTTACCTCCAAACGCAAAATTCAGCGTATGAAACATGCTCATTTTATTTCTGCTCCTCGCATTTATATTCATATAATAAACGAAAACCAAGAGGAAAACGACAGGAGAGTTACAGGAGCTATGAAATGTCATATATATATCTAATATATTTATAAAAAACTAATACTATAGTCAAAAATTAGATGATATTGATTGAAGTAAGCATCAAAAATTACAATATGTAAATATTAAAGTAATAAGTTTTTAATATATTATATTCGATATCACTTTAACACTATAAGGTATACGCGATAACTACAATAAAAATTACAAATCAAAAGAACCATGTTGGACTGAATGTAGGAGCAAATATATAATCATAAAGTAATAAATATTAGATGTTCTAATTAGCGGAGGAAGATTAATTTATTCCACCATTCCCTATTGATTGACATTCTGCCCGTGAGGTACGAGCTTCTATATAAAAAAAAAAATTTGAATATTTATTTAAGTTTGAATATAACATTAAGAATGGTTAAATACTAAAAAAATTATTGAGTATATATCTCACACATACTAAAAATTTATTATTTAAATACTAGTACTTGTAATTATTCCATGAACATGGCATTTAACATTCTATATCATTACCTCCCCTAGCATCGGAAATCAGTATCGGCATATAACAGTAATTTAATAGTAAAATAAGAACATAGCATTAGATAGTAGTTCGACATTGTTAAAAGTTATCTAAGTATGGAATCAATATAAATTTCAAACCACCTCGTAGAAAATAACCAATATACTCAATATAAAACCATTGCTTTTTTCTCATGAAAGATCACCCCAGTCATGTACACTGGGCATACCCCACTTCTTCATTCATCACATACAATTAATATTGTACAAATATAAAACTAACTGCACTATTAAAAACACTATAATCTTATACTACTCCATTTACTAACATTAATATTCACTTTTCCTACTCTGTCATCTATACATCAACTCTATTCCCATCTCATTCTCCTCATACCTAACTATACACTCATACCATCCCATTCCAGCTATCCCCCTCACTTCCACGATATCAGAAACATTATATTATATTACCACGACAAATCAATTCACACACTCCATCTTTTAGCTTATATTACCTCTCTAAATGCTCAGTCTTACCGTTGGACAACAAAACCGGTTAGGAACCCCACAACCTCTCCGCCTGAATACCCTACCTACGTTCTACGGCAGGTTCATCCTCACACTACTCATTCTTTATCGAACTATGTGGATAGCACACGTGCGCGTCACTTCAGCCACTCTTACTGTTTATTACACTGTCTACTGTCCAATTGCTCTCAGGCTGGTACATCCTCATTCATATACTAAATCCACATATCTCGTCCTGAGTATCACCCACTGGCATCTCTTTATTTAACAGCAATTTGAAGGGACTCTCTACTGAGTACGACCCACCACACAATACCTATTACGCATTGTATGCACATGCTATATGCCTTTCCGCTTTGCTCGCTCGATTCGCCCTGGTGTTCCTCTCTATCCTTATCCTAACAATGACTACTTTTATACGTTCATCAATATCCCTACACCCCTACACACCCTTCACCCCCTTACCTTTACTATTATAGAATAAAGCTTATTTAAGTCATTACCATCTACATACTAATATTCGTCGGTCATGATGAACTATCACATATACTTCATTATAAGTGCTCAGATCAATTACTTAGTATACTTATATCCTATAACTGATAATCTATCACTGTTTCTGGGATTGTTCTTAAAAAAACACCAATTTTATATGAAATAATTTATTTAAAAATTTATTTATTAATCTTCTATTATATACGTTTCCTCCTCCCGGGCGATCTTCACTCCTGTCCGCGCCCCCTTTCTTCACAAGCAACTATCACACTTACGGACACGCAACATCACATTAGCTCACTAATATTTCGCCTCCTAACTTCTCTCATAAGCGAAGGACCATACACAATTATTATTCACGTGCAGCTTCAGTCTACTCGCAGAGTACCCTACCGCTAATTCGGCCCTCTCTCTTCTTCGCGTTCCTTTGATCATGAAGTATCGTTCGTACACTCTTGATCGTGACACCCTCCCAATACCTTCCTTCTGCTTCAAGATCACTGTCCTCCATGAGCATACCAAATAAAAACACTCCACTCACCCACTTCGCTTCTCACAGGGCTTACGCACCTCTCCCTCGCACTCCACATCTGCCTCACGCTCCTCACAACATTATACACTTCTACTCATAGTTCCAGTGGTACTCTTCCGACGACGTGCGGGTATATTACTTTTCACTCTTGTAGTCTATCCATACCGTTCTTCTGTTTACATATTGTAATACTTAAATGAACAGTATATATCTCTCACACCGCTCATTATGGGCTTGGTCTTCCTCCTACTTCTCTTACTAAAAATCTCATTGTTAGTTTGCATCTTTACGGCTTGTGGCTTAACACAGTACATAGTACATTAAGGCGGGCGTTCCGTTCTTACTAGGTATACCATCGACAAACCATAATATATTATAAGTTTCTCACACACAACTATAGCAGGAGTATTTATTGCTTCTTAGGTATTCGCTCCAGCGCGGAGTGAGCTAAAAATAGCTATTTACTCATACATTTATAGGTATCCACTCCTATATTATGCGGCATAGATAGCTACTTCTTCTTCCACTGCACATCTCTCAGTTCTTTATCAACTATATCTACCCTTTTTAGAATTCACAACACCCTCCCTCCCGGACAGCACTAAATTGGCCGTGGGTTCATATTCACCCGAATTCACCCACAAACTACAACTATCGTCTTTCTTTTTTTTACTCTCTCTTCTACATCTTTTATTTCCTTTTTCTTTTGCTCTCTTATTTTATAACCGTGGTGACACTTTTACGGGAAACATTCTTCGGTCCTAGCGTGTAATATGTTTTTACGTGTTAATACAAATTTAACTTCTTCTTCTCTGGCTTTACTAAACCACACACCCATCCCTCAAGCCCCCATCAATGGAGACTCTCTCACTATTTTCGTCAGGGTCATTCGGCTCTTCTCCATCTCTACTCTCTCAACTATCCTGCCCAACACAATCTCCTATGGCCTATGCACAAGGCTAATCCCGCTCTCTCGCCTATGCACTTGCACCATTCATCACTCTTAATTATCTCACTCTACATTCAAATCGCATGAGAAAAGGGAGCCCGTTCAAACCTCTCTAGTTATAGCACATCACTATATGTTTCCCACTCACACGGGCCTACGTTTATATAACTCCATCACGGGCCCTCCATTAAGATTAAGACCAGACTGTCTCCTTTTTGGTTATTCTGTACTATGATATTACTTTTATATGCAATGAGTCCAGCTCGAGGGTTATGAGTTGCCACGTGGCCACCATGCACCCATCGAACGAACATTAAGGATTGGTTATGACATGCTTTGTGTGTGTATAGGGGAGACTTATTCTGTCAAAATTCTGACCTGCTAAGCCATTCGTTGGTGGGAGAGATACTTTAAATCAGTTTAGTTATTCACAGCAATACCTGATCTTAGTAAGATCGGCCGTAGTCCACTACCTCGCACTAATATTCCTGCTCTGCTTAAGATAGAGGTTAGCAATGACTACCCTTCGTATCCAGATTCCCTTTTGTAGTATGTCAAGCGGTATCGAATTAATGAAACACCTGTTGATTTACGAAAGCAACTTATAGACATCCGGACGCTATAAGAGGTGTGTGTGGTTGTTTGGTGCGAAGGGCAATGTCTTTGCTCACCACATAATTGAAGATGTTTTCATCTGGTGGCTAGATAACTGGACACAAGCATTCCCTGGCCTTCGCCTCACTAACTGAGGTTCTTTGTCTTTCTTCATCTCACTTCTATGGTATACATTCCAGCTCCTTGTGCTCTACCTCCTTAATATTATCTGAATCATGAGTGGAACAAGGCTATGTGGTGTCCCATTGTCATGAGGCATAGCTATTGTTATTGTGCGGAATCTTTCGCTGTCCGACAACTTTATATTTCCATGCTGGACAAGTCACTACAATAAAAATGATGGTTGCGTTCCACCACCAGGTCTCTGCAAAACCAACTGACGTGACAGGTTTTTATCTATCACGAGATGTAGCAATAGTGCGATGCCTCTCCACGAACAAAAACACACACTCAGCTAATTTCATACTTGAGACTTAGGCCCGCCAATGCTCGGACTCATAGATTTAGACACAACCACTCCATCCGAGATATTTCACTCCGCCGACCACTCAGCTAGGGTTCACGTCTCACGTCATTCGGGCGCCCACAGAGGATACGCGTTTAAATCATTTTGTCTATGGAGATTGTTAGGCCTCAGCATATATTTCCCGGCATTCACTGCAGCCACACTTTCACCCGGAGCGCCTATCCACTGAGACATCCACCGTTCATATTCACCTTTTTTAATTCCGCCACTTAAGTTTTTCCATCTTTAGGCCCCCGCAATTTGGGGCTCATTTTCTTTAATTATGTCTTCACTTATTCTCCAACCCTTTTTCCACTTACTGTCTTTACTTGCGTTCTCATCCTTAGTCGCCCCATGTCTTTCATCTTGGCACTGTGCATGTTTTTTAGCCGGGGTTTCCAGCCCCCTCACCGACACATTTTCACTATCCTTTGGAGATCGAAGCAACGAATTCTTGCCTTTCTGCACTCACTAGCCGCAACTCTAGAATCCGTCATGAGCGCTAAACATTTATCAAATGACCCACATGTCTCATAATCAGAGGGGCAGGTGGTGGTCAATATACACACTGTTTCTTTTTAACTTATCTAATTCCGGCAAGAATTTCCACCACAAACCTATATTTCTTCTTACGGTTCTTATTTGGGGTGAATGCGTCGTGGGCAGTTCTCGGATTATCCTCACTCCATCCATACTAAATTTCAGTCTGGAGATTCCATACTATATTCATAAGGTGAGGCTCGCTATATTATTCTCATACTCTCTCAGATGGCACTCACATATATATGTGGCACCTTGCAGAACGACTTGAATGGGAGCACTTTATACATCTTGTTCGGTTCCATTACGTTAATATAGTTTACTTGAGGAAGTTCTCGTCGCAAGATTGCAACCATTACACAATTCCAGAACTCGTACCATCCGCTACGATCTGGATATCTATGATGCCGACACAATCCACGATTATAAGGTCTCACCCTATGCGAACCACCTCAATTATTCTTCCCCTTGGCTTACCCACGACACAACGCACGTTCCTCGCCTTCGATCTTAGCCCTTGGCAATTAGCTCGCTGTGTTATCTCTCAGGTACAATAACTACCGACTGGCAGCTATATCCAAGTCACCTCATTTTGCCTGGGTTCCGCCGATCAATTAACGCACTACTTAGGTTTAGTTATGACTAAATATCACGTCTTTTCGGCCTATTATATCGGGTGTGTTTGTCGTTCGTTCAACATGAGTATTACTTCTCTTGTCTCTCACCCTTCAATTATTACTCCTATGTGCTCTTTTGGGATCAGTACAGATCTAATTTTTCAAAACGTGTAAAAGCTAATATCGCTAAAAATAAAATAAAAACAATATTCTTTCTCACTGGATGAAACAAAGTTTTCTTCATTATCATAGTAATAAATTCCCATTATCGTCTAAACATATTTTTTAAATTTTTGTTAGCTTCTAGATCCTTCTTAGGCTAATCTAATAATTGAGTCATATACTTTCAACATCTTGAACATCTTCATAAAACATCTTCATAAAACTTTTCTTCTCTATATAAGCTCTTCAATCTCAACAATCATACATCTACTGGGACTAACTTGTCCTATTTATTCCTATATATTCCACTTCATGGCCCTTCTTTAGCATTTTTAACTATTAGCTTAACTACTATTATATTTGTTATTTACATCATATTTAATATTAAATCCTATCCTATACTCAAGATAATTGGATGGCAATAATAGTTTTATAAATTGTGTACAATGTATAAATGAAATAGCTTAATTTAAGTAATATTGTAATATTATATCAGTTTTAATACATATATCAGAGCATTTTTAAATTTTAAATAAGAGGGCGAATGTTAATATCAAGTGGCTTTTGACGATAGAAATTTTACAATCTTAACTTTTTTAAATAGAAAGAATTATATTAATTAATTTATAATTGTGCAAGAATATAATTTAGATAAATAAAAAATATATTTAGATCCAGGTAGTATATAATGACCTTATAAGGTGTCCCTTGTTTTTTTTTTTTTATCACCTACAAAACTTTTATAATGGTAATATTATAATAACATAAATAAATAACTAATATATGATGAATATACGCTTGAGAAAAAATAACAAAAAATTTATATAATAAAATTTAATATATGTATATTTCTCAAAAAATATTTATCAATATATTTATTATATTTATGATTAATTGTTGTTAACTGACATGTTGATTAGAAAAAAAATAACTAACTAACTATTAATAAATCTCTAAAATATAATTATTAATAATTCATTTTAATACTATTATTCATAATATACCATACATGTTGGGGTATGAGTTATATTAATATATAATTTAATATTATATTTTTATAGATATATTTAATACGAGATATACTTGTATATACATAATTCAAAGTAGGGCTGGTTCTAGGCCTCAACTTTTATAAAATTCCCAAGCTTAGATTTGGCTTTTTCCAAATATTAATTTAAGACAAAATTATTATGAATAAAATAATATATCAGGCCGTCTTCACGCATTAGTTTGCGGCCTTGCGACACTACGCGTATGTCACTATCGCTAAGAGCCGGTGGGTTGTTGATGATATTTCCGCGGCGCTGGTCTTAGCCTCTCATCTGCGGAGCTTTTTTTTTTTGTTATAAACTCTTTTATATTCATAAATATTCCTGGAATATATACTATATATTTATTTTTATATTATTATATATTATTATATTATATATATTTTTTTTTTTATATTAATATATATATATTTATCTCATATATTGTTTATTATTCTCGATTTATATATCTTTTTTTATATGGTCTTATTGTTGTCTGTGTATGTGTTTGGGTCTGTGTGCGGTTGTCTGTATCTTTCAGTTAGTTGATTTGTTATGTTGTATTTACTTTACGTAATGTGTTTTCTTTTGGTCGTTGTATTTTTAGTTCGGTGTGCCTATGTTGGTTTTGTGCTTTGGTTGTTTTTTCTGTGTGTGTGTGTTGTGTGTGGTGTATGCGTGTGTGTGTATTATTTATTTGTTTTATATTAGGTTCAGGATGATTTTTGCATTTTTGTTATGTTTCTTGTTGTGATGCATGTGGTGGTTGTTTTTTCTGTGTTAGTTCTTTACCTGTTGTATGTGCTTTGTTATGTTCCGTTTTGTGTTGGTACGTTAGGTTGTCGTTTTTTATTTTAGTTCAGGATGTCTTAGCTTTATTTGTGGACTTTGGTAGTGCTATAATTTATGTTTGTATGTGTGTGTATGTGTGTTTGTTTGTGTATGTGTGCTGTTTGTTGTGGTGGGTGGTCTTTTCTTAGTTCTTAAGTTCGGTGGATATATTTGTTATATCTCTGAGTTATGCATTTTGCTTGTTGATATGTTGGTGTCATAGTGTTTTTGTCTCCTGTGCTGGTTTTTGTTGTTAGTATGGTTTGTTATGTTAGCGTTTTATTGCTTCACTGGTGCTTTGGTTTGTCGTTGTATTGTTTAGTGGTGTTTGTTAGATTTATGTGTGCTTGTTCGTTGTATATTCAGTGATCGTGTTAGGTTTTATTTTGTTATTATCGTTGTTATTGTTATAATGAGGTGGGTGGGGGTGGGTTGGGGGGGGGGTGGTTTGTTTCTGATTTACGCTTTATGCTTTCGGGAGCCGTTTGGGGTGGAGCGGGGGGGGGCGTCAAGATAGTTCGTTAGATACTTCGTTACCTCAGGATCAGACACCTCGACAGAAGAAAGCATGACGATATCCTTATGAAAGAGAGAGACTGTGGATAATAGTAATCTATAGATGCGACAGTCACTGCTTGGTTTATTTTAGTTTCTTTCATGTCGGACGATACTGCTGATGTCCAGAGGCAGTCAGCATACATTCGACGTACGTTAGGGTTACGGAGACTTGGTTCAGAACTTAGTTCAGTAGCCAAGCTGAGCGCTATCGTATTTTATATTTTATCGACGCATATTATAGCCGTAACGTAGCTATGCTTGCAGAACCAGATGGACGTATTATATGTGGCATCCCTGTTATCGTATAGCATTATATTTTTGGGATGCTGGGGTATTTTTCGTGGGGATGGGGATGTTGTTTTATGCGGATGGAATGCGATGCGGATGGGAGTTATATTTATTTATTCTTATTATGTTATATATTAATATTATTTTTTATCAGTTATATTTATTATATTTTTTATTACATATTATTTATATATTTTTATTATAATTTTTTTATATTTTATATATATATTTTATTTTTATTTAATTTTATTATATATTATATTAGTTATTTATTAATATATATTTTATATATATTAGGTTTATTATTATAATTTTATTATTATTTATTATATTTATTTTATTTTTTTTTTATTTTTTATTATTTATTTTTTTTATTTTTATTATTCTTCTTTTATTTTTGTAAATATTTTTATATATATATAATATAAAAAAAATATTCTCTTAATTTTATTATTTAATATATTTTATTTATTTTTTTATTTATTATGTATATTATATATATATATATATATAATTATTTATATATATATATAATAGTATATTATATATATAATATATATATGTATATATTTATATATTTATTATATAATATATATAATATATTATTATTATATATTATATTATTATAATATATATCGAGTTTAGCAAAAAATCTATTAATTAATTGTACAAGGGTGCGATGATCAGCCAATTCTAATTGGAGATAATGAAATTTTAATGGATTTATAATTAAATAAATAGATGAAATTAAATATGGAAAGGTTGTGCTTGAGAGAACCATCAATTTTTACCTGCACATTTTTGCTTATTTGATGAACGAGAGTATGTTTTCACATTATTCAAATAAATATATGTAGAGGTAATTGCATAACTATAATCAAATCAAAATTGGAATAGTTGGGGACAGGAGGTATTTACTTGAAAGTTTAATTTAAGACGTGGGTAAATTTGATTTTGATTATTACATAACGCCAACTGATAGGATCCGTCATTTGATTTGTATATAGTAGTTCTAGGTGATAGTTTTAGTATTTGAACATGCATCTTTTGATAATCGTGTGTTTCTTTACAAACATACTGACATGTAGAAATTACTTACAGTGAATCTGTTTCTTGATGTTACTAAAGTTGGTTCTTATATTTACATTTTTTTCATTTTAATGGATGGCTAATTAATAAAACCTGTTAGGTATTGGAATTTACTTGACAAGTTTTAAAAGCGTGGGTAATTGATTAAATTACACAAATGGATTGGATATAAATTTGAATCTAATCGTTTTTTATGGTGATAGTTTCATTTGCACTACCACTTTTGGTTATGCGTGTGTTTTTTCATAACTACTGGACTGTAAAAATTCTTACAGTGAAATCTGTTATTGATTTATTGTAGAAGTTTTTTTTGTAAATTTTGTTTTTTTTTTATGGGTGGAATTTGAGTGTTTTGATTGAAGTTTTAAACATGCAAGAAGTAAAGATTTAACTTGGTTCTAATTGTTAAAAAATGACATTTATAACGTGAATGAATCTAAGTAGTTGATAGTGAAGGTATTAATTTAACAGAACAAGACGTTTTTATAAATTAATTACAATTTTAATTATTTTTAAAAAACAGTAATAATTTTTCCATTTGAAGTGGTTAAAATGACTTATTAAGCAGTTGAGATTAATGGTATTCATAAGAGAAGAAGACAAGAGGCGCTGAATTTTTTGTTAGTTTCTTCAATGGTTTCAATGTATAGATAGATAGATAGTGTATTTTTAATTTAATCGATTGTTACCAATTTGGATCACGAATGGCGTAACGAGAGGGTTTTTGAAGAAATATTTTTCAATATATGATTTACCAGTAAATCATTATAGTTTAACATGGGCTTTTATACCTAGCGATTTTGGAATGAGTAATACGTTTTGATTCTGATTCAATTTTAGATTTATTTTAAGTATTTTTAATTTTAAAATTAATTTTCAATTGAAATATCAGCGATTGCTGGAATAGGGGATGAAGGATGCGGATGACGGATCTTTATATAGACGGATGAAGCAGGATGAGGTGGAATGCGGTGGTTTATGATATAATATATATTATATTATATATATATATTATTATTATCATATAATAAATTATAATTAATTTTATTATATTATATATTTATATATATATATATAATGGGGGTATTAATTGGGGTGAGAGTTACGAACTTTATGAAGTTTTGGCCTTTAACAAATGGGTCGCAGACATTAAATAGGTTAGAAAGCTGTTAGGGTGTTTCAGAATGAAGTTTTTTTAGTTATAATGAAAGCATCATTTTTTAGTAAAACAAAATGTTTTATGATAATTAATGCTGTATCAAAATAATGACACCTTGTGAATTATCCGAATAAATTTGATAAAAAATTTGAAGGAAAAATAATTAAATGACTTAAAATGAAGAAAAATTTAGTTAGTTGATGATGTTTATAAAAGAAAGAGATTTTGAAATATTAATGAGGTTTTTTTTGTTCGTGTGTGTTGTGTGTTGTGGTGTGTGTGTGTGTTTGTGTTTGGTGTGTGTTTGTGTGTGTGTGTGTGTGTTGCTTTATTTAGTTATTATACAATATTAGGTTAGGATCAGATAAATCATTTGTTAAATTATTACTGATGTTTGTAATTAACATTGAATTTAAAAATATGATTAAAAGTGTGATAGGTTAGTTTTGTATTAATCGTTATTAATTATGTTGTTAAGTGGATTTGCTAATGTTGAGTTTATTAGTGGTGTGTATGTGCTGTGTGTATTATGTGTGTGTGTTGCGTGTTGTGACGTGTGAATTTAATTCATTAGTTGATAATGTTAGAGATATGACTTGGAAAAGTGTGAATTGTTACTTATGTCATGTAATGTTAGTTACTTATGTTGTTAAGTATGGGACTTTGATAATGTTAACTTTTCAGTGGTGGTGTGTGTGTCGTTGTGTGTGTGTGTGCTGTGTATGTTTCGTGTAGGTGTGTGTCATTTATTCTTAGTTAATATGTAGAGATATGTTGAAAAAGAGTGAATAGGTTGTGTTAGAATTGTCATTGTATGTTGTTAATATGATTAGACAATGTTAAGTTTATTCGTGTGATGTGTGTGTGTGTGGTGTGTGTGGTGTTGTGTGTGTGGTGTGTTGTTTGTGTGTTTGTGTGTGTTATAGTTAGATATAGGGTTTTAATATAGGTTATGTTAAATAATTTAATTATGATTTTTTTCAAATTTATTTTGTTATTTTTAAAATAGGAAATGAATAAATAGATCAATAGATCAATAGAAT
>JABUQX010099227.1:5000-23065 GCA_015478945.1 Trachelipus rathkii
CTTTTCACATACTTCGATGGTTCATAAAATTTACCTGAATCTATTTTTATAAAATAGTCTTCTCTTCTAGTTGCTAATGTTCTTGTTCTTTAATTTACAGCAGTTTCCTGTGGATAATTATTAGGATTTGGATTATTGCAGTCCCACGAAATTACATTTTACTAAATGACGACGCTTTAAAAGTTAAACCTTTCAAAATGTTTTAGTATAAAACTCAATAAACAGGAGATTTTATTTTCGGAGGAGGTAAAATGCAGATGAAAATTTTATCACTTATATGAATAAGAATAACATGAATAGCATAAGAAGAGAATAGGGCCAAAGGTGGGAAGAAAAATCACAAGATGAAAAGGTTGGAATATGTTTTAGTTCAGCTATGGATGCAACTTAAAAAGACATTGGAGGAGAGTAAGGCATGTTTTAAAAAACTTTGGCAATTGAAAAGCCCCTTTGCAGCACTTAACAAAGTACTTAATGCATGTTTAAAGAACATTAAATTCCTGAAGGAAATTTAAGAAGAGTGAGTTTTAATAGTTAATAACGACAGAAAATGCTGCGAATAACACGAGAAAAATCCATCAAAATATAGACCGATAGCGTGCCTACTTACTATTACCAAAACATTAACTAGAGTAATTTCAAACAGAATATATGAAAAAGAAGAAGCCAATTTCCAATTTCCAAAACCATAACAAATGAAGAGCAAAAAGGTTGCATTAGAAATGCATATGGTACTGAAGATCAATTATTATATCTTAGTATGGCTTGGATTGACTATCAGAAGGCTTATGACTTTTCCCCATAGTTCGATAAAAAAGTCTAGAAAATATATAACAATTAACACTATTGTAGATTTTATAAATAGAGGATTGGAACAGTTTAAAATTAACTTGAGACTAGGTCATGAGAGATAATGTATACAAATTAAAACCGTTAGAATAATGAGAGGCATTTTCCAGGGCGATTCACTATCACCTTTATTATTTGTGCTTGCTATCAACACCCTGAGTAAAATTATAAATAACCTAGAAAATCGTTACAGGAATAACGAGAGTAAAAACAAGTCGAAAATAATTCCTCATCTTTTCTACATGAATGATCTAAAGTTGTATTCACTGAATAAAGAGGAGACTACCAAACAGATGAAGATGGTAAAAAAAAATCTCTAACGACGTTAACATGAAATTTGGGTTGGGTAAGTTCGCCTTACACTTAGGAATGACAGAAGAATGGAAAGCGAAAACATCACGCTTAACCAAACTACCATCACTCAGTTACATCAGGAGAGCGAATATAAATATCTACACATAAAAGAATCCGCAAAAGTTGAGCTTAAGAAAATGAAGAGAGATTGAAGAAATTTAAAAAAAAAAGAAAAACATTAAAATCGGACCTGAGAACTAATAATCATAGTTGAAGCCATAGAAACATTCGCTGTACCCGTCATCTTTTACAACTGGGATTATAGATTGGTATCAGGAAAATCGGAACCATTTCCATACTTTGACTAGAAAAATGTTTAAAGCGCATGAGATGTGTAAGGGACAAATACTGTCACGAATATACACAGAACGGAAAGGAAGGGGAAGGGGAATGGGATTGATGGAGCTGGAACAAGTGTACAAGAAAGAAAGAAAACTTGAAATAGGTGAATACTTGGAGGGTTCAACAAGAAAATTCATTCGTCCAGTGAGTGTGCTTTCTTGCATAAAAGAAACAACCATATGCAATCTCCATCATAAAAAAAAGAAGAGAGACCACCTGCAAGTACACTTTTTAACAGCTGATCAGGTCGAAGGGTGGGAGAAAAAAAACACATCCTTGTAATTTAACGATATTAAATTATAATGTCTTTATAAGTTACGGGAGGATGGTATGGGAGGGTTAGAGAGAACAGAATATCTTATGTATTTTATAAGGCTCTAGTGGATTTTTTAGATTAAGAGCAGCTTAAGGGCAAATACGATTTTTTAAATTATGTAAATTGTTGATTTGTTTTTTTTTTTTTTTTTTTTGGAATTGCAACATATCTTAGTGACATATATCATATTGAAGTAATTTAGTAAAGCAACAGAAAGAGAATGAGTAAGTGCGGGTGTTCACAAATTATGATACTCATAAGAACAAAAAAAGGCATAGAATAATCATCTACTGTTGTTTAGTTTATATAGGAGTTATTTGTTGTTTCAGTGGTCATTTCTATTTGAGTTTTCTGTTTTCTCTACATGGCCTTATTATTTTTTTCGGGTTTGTTCAGATATTTTCTTCTTCTGACATCGCTCTGTCTTTTATTTCCTATCTCGAAAGTTTATTCTTAATTTCCTTATCTGCAATAATTTTATATACATTTCCAATATATTTATTACCTCTGAATATATTTATTATGTTCAGTTTCTTCCTTATATTATTTGGTGATCTTTTCTTATATTCTCTTTGTTTTTTTCTTATTGCATCATATCGTTCATTTATGGATACATTATTATCTTCATTTTTCTTTTTATTTCATGGGTAAAAATGTCTCCTCAACTTGTCTACTCTAATCTCTGATATTTATTATTTTTTATTTATTTTCTTGTATCTATTTTGAAATGTTTTTTAAGTATTTTGCATGATTAGTTGTTAATGTTCTTTTTTGGCATTGTATTTAATGTACGTGCTTGGAATTCAGATATGAGTTTCTTGTATCACTTCCGGTTATGGATGTTGAGTAAACTAGTATAGATTATGCCTCTGTATTTCACATTTTACCTTCTTTAACTACCAGTTTTGATTGTATTTTCTTATCTCTTTTATTGATTTTTTCTTTTATTGCATGTTTCGATTTTGTGTTAGTGTTTCATTTATTTATTATTCTCTTTTCTGCTTTAAAGCCTTTAACTTTAATACTTCTTCATCTGTATTTTGTCACTGTATTGTTGTTGCTATTTAATTTCTCTTCTTCAACTATTTATTATATTATAAATTTACGTTTTTACTCTATATGTACTTGCTTTTTTTCTTTTCCATCTTTTTTTTTTACTGTCTCCTCTTTTTTCTTTTTCTTTCTTCTGCTTCTGCCTTGACAAATTAAGATAATTTTTATTTTTTTCTTAATTTTTCGTGTGTTTTTTTTTTCTTCCACGCTTCTTTCGACCTGATTCAGCTGTTTACAATTAAGTGTATCTTTGGCAGTGGTGGTTTCTCTTCTTCTTTTTTTTTATGTTATATTGGGTAGATTTGCTATTTTGTTGATGTTTTTCTTTTTATGCAAGTTAATAGCCACTCTACTTGGATCTAAATTCCATTTGTTGCTCAGTGAGCTGCATCCGATGTAAAAACTATCAAGTAAAAGTTTTTCTTTCTTTCTTGTAGGCCTTTGTTCCAGGCTTCCTATCTAATTTCCTCTATTTGTTCCCTTCTTTCTTCCCTCTTTCTCTTTTCTCATTCTGTGTTATTATTTTTTTCTGTGACAGTATTTTTGGTCCTTTACATCAATTTCTCATGCGTCTTTTTATTATTACATTTTTTTCTTAGTTCTGAAATGTAATTGGAAATTTAGATGAAATACTAGATATTTACCTAATTTTCTTATAAAAAGTAATATCTATATCCTGTTCTTGATTATCATGCGAATGTTCTATTTGGCTTTTCAATCTTAATTTATTTATTTTTTTTAGTTCTCTAGGTTATATACACTTTATTTATGATATTTTTTTTTTCTTTTTTTTTTTTTTATAATTTTTTCTTTATTTTTTTTTTGTGTTTTTATTTTTTCTATATTCTTCTTCTTCATTTTTCTTTTTTATAGCTTCATCTTTTTGTTTAAAATTCTTTTATTGATGTATGATATTTTTTAAATTTCTGCTCTCCTGTATGTTAACTGAGTGATTTGGTAGTTTGGTTTTATGAGCTGTGATGTTTTTTCTGTCGTTCCTATTCTTTCTGTCATTTCCTTAGTTGTAATTGTGCGAACTTATCCTTTTCATTATTCACTCAAATTTATTTCATATGCTTATGAAGTTGCTTTCGTTTTTTTATTGTATTTGATTTTTTTTTTTTTTTTTTTATTCCTCTATCTTTTTCTTATCTGTTTTGTGTAGTCCCTTCCTCTTTATTCATGTGAAATACATACTTTATGATCATTCTATGTAGATTTAAGAATGATTGCGATTATTTTCGACTTTTGTTTTTAACTCTCGTTATTCCTTCCTGTAACGATTTTCTAGGTTATTTATAATTTTACTCAGGGTGTTGATAGCAAGCACAAATAATAAAGGTGATAGTGAATCGCCCTGGAAAATGCCTCTCATTATTCTAACGGTTTTAATTTGTATACATTATCTCTCATGACCTAGTCTCAAGTTAATTTTAAACTGTTCCAATCCTCTATTTATAAAATCTACAATAGTGTTAATTGTTATATATTTTCTAGACTTTTTTATCGAACTATGGGGAAAAGTCATAAGCCTTCTGATAGTCAATCCAAGCCATACTAAGATATAATAATTGATCTTCAGTACCATATGCATTTCTAATGCAACCTTTTTGCTCTTCATTTGTTATGGTTTTGGAAATTGGAAATTGGCTTCTTCTTTTTCATATATTCTGTTTGAAATTACTCTAGTTAATGTTTTGGTAATAGTAAGTAGGCACGCTATCGGTCTATATTTTGATGGATTTTTTTTGTTTTATTTGATTTTGCGATTCCTCCCTTTCCATTAGTGTATTCAAACATTTCTTAAATGGTTTCATAAGGATTTTAATGTTCTTTAAACATGCATTAAGTACTTTGTTAAGTGCTGCAAAGGGGCTTTTCAATTGCCAAAGTTTTTTAAAACATGCCTTACTCTCCTCCAATGTCTTTTTAAGTTGCATCCATAGCTGAACTAAAACATATTCCAACCTTTTCATCTTGTGATTTTTCTTCCCACCTTTGGCCCTATTCTCTTCTTATGCTATTCATGTTATTCTTATTCATATAAATCATAAAATTTTCATGTGTCTTATGACGTTCCTTTTTAATTAGATAATTAATTAATTGATTAAGATGTTAAAATAAGAATGGTCAAACCTTGACCTTATATAAGGTCATCCCATTCTTTATATTTTATTCACATTCCAACACGAACCTTAGGATAAGCAATGCTTTTTTTAATTACCATTATACTAAATTCTAAAGTGGTAAGCGACACTGGGAGCTCTTTATTTATGTCATAGAAGAGAAGACTTTTTTTAACTACTCTTAACTATACTACTACTACTACTACTACTATCGGGATCCCCACTAAATCATCCATTTCCCACATTCTTTTTATTTCCTTTTTTAATCCTTTTTTTTTTAATTTCTCTCCTTGGAGGATTTTATCCTTTATTCAGGTTCAATCCTTAGACCTAAGGTATAAAGGATTTTCAGTTCTTCCCTAGCACGTTTGAACCTGGGACCGATGTTTTAGCATGTGTTAACATGTGTTTTTTTAAATAGTGTTTATAATTACATTCATAGCTACACTTGGAACATTTAAATAATTTAAAATTGGCATGTGTTAAAAGGTGTTTTTTTAAGCTTCCTTTCTGATTACATTCATAGTTGCACTCGGAACATTTAAATATTTTAAAATTTACGTGTGTTAACATGTGTCTTATTAAACTTCCTTTCTGAATACAATCAAAGCTGCACTCGGAACATTTAAATAATTTTAAATTTGTATGTGTAAACATGTGCAATTTTAAATTTCCTTTCTGATTACATTCGTAGTTGCACTCGGAACATTTAAATAATTTAAAATTTGCGTGAGTTAACATGTGTGTTTTTAATTGTTCTTTATGATTAAATTTAAAACTGCATTCGGAACACTTACCATGTGTTAACATGTGTGTTTTTAAATGTTGTTTATAATTACATTCATAACTACACTCGGAACATTTAAATAATTTGCAATTTGCATGTGATAACATGTGTCTTTTTAAGGTTCTTTTTTTATTACATTCATAGCTGCACTCGGAACATTTAAATAATTGAAAATTTGAGTGAATTAACATGTGTGTTTCTAAATTTCCTTTCTGATTACATTCAAAGCTGCACTCTGAACATTTAAATAATTTAACATGTGTTAACATGTGTGATTTTAAATGTTGTTTATAATTACTTTCATAGCTACACTCAGTACATTTAAATAATTTGAAATTTGCATGTGTTAACATGTGTCTTTTTAAGCTTCCCTTCTGAACACATTCGTAGCTACACTCAGAACATTTAAATAATTTAAAATTTGAATGTATTAACATGTGTCTTGTTAAATTTCCTTTATGATTACATTCATAGTTGCAATCTGGACATTTAAATAAACTTGTGTTTGAGTGGTTCAACAGGTGAAGTTTTAAATTGTGTTTAAAATTACTTTCATAATTGCAATGAGAACATCTAAGCTTTTCATTATTGTGAGATTTCAAATGACTTTTCAACTCATCTTTGCTTTTAAAACTAAGATTACAATATGCACAACATAGTTTTTTCAAATCCTTTTTCACATTCGTTTGTTTCTGTCTTTTTGACGTTTGAGGTCTGTTTATTGATGAACTTTTCACTTCGAGTCGGCTACTTTTCTCACCAAGGCTAACATCGCGAGTGAGGTTCTGTTAAGATAATAATAATAATAATAATAATAATAATAATAATAATAATAATAATAATAATAATAATAATAATAATAATAATAATAATAATAATAATAATAATAATTTTTTTTTTTTGGAGTGGATGTACAGGGATCCCCACAGCACACAAGAATGCGGCTAGACCGTGTTAGCAAACTAACGACAGGGGAAATCCCTAACAAAACGAAAGAGGAACAAGGCTGAGATGGTTAGATCATACAAAGATGTTCAGGTCAGAGTAAGGCAAAAATGCGATCACTACGAAAATGAGATGATTCGGATAAGATGTGCTACTGAAGGCGATGCTGAAAAAAAAAAAAAGGAGGGATACGTTAGCACGTCAGGGAAAGAACTTGCTTCGAAGGGTCGAGATGGCAACGCAATCAACAAAGAGATGAATGACAGTGAAGGACAACTGGAGGAGCAAAATGGGCAGGTCGGGGGAACCCCTCCGACATAAGAAACGCCATGGTGAGATTTGTATGAACCAGACGAAATCGAGCCAGTAACCTCCACACGGAGGCGACTCTTTTCCTACAAGATGAAGACCACCGCCAAGGGACGGGTTTTGACATCCCGAAGTTGGCGGCCACGAGCATCCTCACGCCCAACAATGACTGCCAGCCAGAGGAGGAAGCCCGACGCAAAGAGATGGAGAAATCTGTAGCCGGGAAATGGCCAGGCGCACATCAGGAGGAAGGTAACGGGCACCCGACACCCTGTGTGCAGCCGCCCGTTTGGGCCTCCCCATCGGCCCAGTTCGTCTGACAGGAACACCCGACATGGGAGGGGAACCCAACAGAACTCAATGTTGTGGATTCTGCGGCAGGTAACAAGCAGAGAGACTGTTGAATGGCACAGACCAAAGGGTTACGGGTTGACCGGTAAAGCAACGGAGAAGATGGTATAATTACCCCCACGGGCGAAGGTACTGATCCTGTTCACCGCCATGGACATTGCTATTAGTTCAGCTGAAAAAACAGACAAATAGGATGGAAGGGTGTGGGATACAGTGATGTCCGGAAACAGCTGAAGCTTCCACCCCCTTCCCCCGTCTTGGAACCATTGGTGTAAACCGCTATAGAGTCGCTATGAACCTCCGCATGAGACACAAAGGAATCCCTCAACTGCACTGGGTGTGCCTCCGACTTACTCAAAGACTGGGTCCCACTGCAGAGAGCAGGAGGCGGAGAAACCCACTGTGAATGGGTAGAAGTAAAATCATATTGTATGACCGCTCGCTGAGGTAGGTAGAGGAAAGCGAAGATGGAAGTAACAACCCAAGCATATGGCCAATAATAAGGGTTGTGACGGATGCGCTCCATAACAGGTGCCAAGGCCGACGAGGTAGGAACCTGAAGACGGATTAACAGCAAGCACATAAGCTGCTCCCTCCGCAGGGATAGGCAATCAACCCGCAGCCTCTACCTCACAGGCTTTCCTCAGAGAGGAACGGAATGCACCCGTGGCAATTCTTAGACCTTCAGTCTGATTGGAGTCAAGAAGGTGGAGGTAGGACTGGAAAGTCTGCTCATATATGGCACAACCATAGTCCAGTTTAGCCGGCACCAGCATGATGCATGGAGCATGGTTTTTCTGTCCGCACCCCAAGTCTTGGAGGTGAGGTGCCGTAAGGGGTCCAAGGAACGGGGCAATTAGCCTTGAGGAGAGTAATATGGGAGGTAGTAAGGCGCTCATCGATGCACAGACCAGGAACCGCACCTCGCTCCACACGGATACGGGAAGCCTAGAGACGTAACTTTGGAAGGCAATGGTAGGCGACCCTACGACGAGGATTTTTTCCGGAAAAGCAGGCTTTAGTTTTCGACGTGGAAAATGTAAAGCCACGCGCAGAGCACGCAAGAAGGAAACCCTATCGATGCAACCTGAAGTTGACGTTCCATACAAGGAAGTTTAGCACCAGAGATGTACAGGGCAAGATCGTCAACATAGATGGAGCAGCGCACTGACGGCGGGATGGAATCGACAACACCATTGAAACCAATAGCGAAAAGCAACACGCTCAGTACACTGCCCTGCGGCACCCCTTCGTCCAAGACAAAACACCTCGACAGCGTGGCACCACAACGGACCTGAAACGAACGGCGATCCGAAATCAACAACTGAAGGAATAGGGGAAGTTGCCCCCTAAGTCCCAAGAAGTGGAGGCTCCGCAAAACCCCCAACCTCCACGTGCTATCATACGCCTTTTCGAGGTCAAAGAAGACGGCCAGGATCATTTTGTTGGAAGCAAAAGACTCCGAATGTCGTGATCCAACCGAAGGAGAGGATCGTGAGTCGAGCGATGGCGACGAAAAACAAATTGGTAGTCGGAATAATGCATGGAGTTGCTCCAACGTGGGAACAGACGGGAAGCCACCAATCTCTCCATGAGCTTACATGTATTGCAGGTCAATGAAAATAGGGCGATGGTTATCGGAAGAAGTTCGGATCCTTCCAGGTTTGGGAATGGGGCAAATATATGCAGTAGTAGACCAGAAAGGAGGGAAGACCCCCTCCACCAATATTCTATTGTATAAGCCGAAAAGGAAGGCAGTGGCAGATGGATGTGCATGTCGAAGCATCTGAAAGGAGATACCCTCAGGGCCAGGCGCTCCATCCCGCAAAACTTGAGGGCGTCCTAGGAACTCGGCCCTGGTGAATAGCCGGTTGTATGGAAGGTCCGTTCCACCAGGCGGAACAGAAAAATCAGGAAATCACCCGCAAGCGACTAGAACGAAAAGGTTCAGGAATCACGGGAGCCGCTGGAGCAGGACGCGAAGTGATAACGCCAACTCGTCCGCCACAAACTCCGGGAGGCAGAGATGAACATCAAAGTTTTGCGGGCCATAAAGCGAGGATAATAGGCGGATCAGCATGGTGTTTTCGGGGAAATTTTTCGAACCTTTTTTATGGACTGAAGATACAGGCGTAGAAGAGTTAACGGTGGAAGCGTATGTGCGAAAAATACTGTTCCGCGTACGCGATTAAATACGCCGGAACGGGCCGCCGAAACTTTAAACAGAATCAAGTTGGAAGGTGTGGGGTCTGTTTATACAGCCTATAAAACTTAAGCTTTTCACGACTAGCCCGAGCACAATCCTGGTTTCACCAGGGGGTTGTTTATTTCCGGGTCCCAGATGAACGGGGTATATGCTCCGTTGCCGCCTGAAGGATAACCCCCTGAAAGTAAGTGAAGGCATCCGCCGGCGACGGAACACGTTAGTTGCAGGAAAGATGGAAAAGTAAGTGGCCTGATGAAAGAAAGACCAGTCTGCCCTGTCGTAGCGCCAGCCAGAATAAGGTAGTAGCTGCTGTCTGGGGTCGAAGGATGGTATCACGATAGGGTAGTAGTGGTTACTACCACAGAGGAAAGACGACCTTTCCCACCCAAAACGATCTAAAGACGAGATGGAACACAACGAGACTTCAACACAGGAAGAAGTGCCTGTATCAAAACGTTTAAAGGTTGGAAGGCCCGTGTTGAGACATCCAAATGAAAAATCCTGCAAAATACCACAACCAACCGGCATTGGGGAACGTAACAGAGTCGCCCACAAAGGATGGCGGAGGTTAAAGTCACCGAGGACCAACATGGGCGGCGGGAGACTCGTGAAAAAATCGACGAGGTCTTTCCTGGTATACTTACAGCTGGGCGCCAGGTACACGGAGCACAGCGTAAGCGGCGCGTCAAGATGGATACGAGCCGCTACGGCATGCAGCGGAGTGGAGAGTGGAATGGGAGTAAATGGGACAGACTCGTGAAGCAGGATCGCTGCCCCACCTCTGTCGCTGGTTCCACGATTCATGGAAATAAGGGGTTCCCTGTACCTTGAAGATTGAAAAGGACACGGTCACGAAGTTGCAACTCCTGTAAACAACAGCCAAGGGCTGATGATCGACAGTAATCTCTTCAGCTCCTCGTAATTAGCAAAGTATCCGCGGCAATTCCATTGGATAAAACGTGCCATAAACGGGAAACAATCAAAGGTCAGGGCGTTCCGTGACAATAGTCACGATGTTTTTGGGATGTGGCAGTCTTGGCCAGAGGTTAAAGGCGGAAGGTCCCATGAGCCGTCGGACGACCCACCGACAGGGACCTAACCCCGGGGAGAGGAAGACAACGCAGCAGGGATATGTGTGGACCCCCCTGTTTTACGAGAGGGGTTCCTGGGCACATCAGGAAGAGGGCTCGCCAAAGAGGCGCGCCAAGTCACACTCCACATTTCGAACATCCTCCCTCAGACGCACCCCTGCCAGACTTCTTAGCAAGCCGGGAAGGGGACGCGTCCTCGCCAGGAGGCGCCCTAACAAAGGCTGGGGAAGATGGAAGAGGATGACAAGGAGGAATGGCGTCGGCGGGAGTGAGATGAGACACATCGGATGACAAGTGTGTGGCGTCAGCAGTTTAAAATCTCGGAAGCGTCCGAGGCCGAAGAGAGCATGGAAGGCTCCGTCGACGGGACCGAAGTCAAAGGGGGTGGAAGGGAAGAGGCAGGAAGGGAAGACTCCTCCATCCCCCTGCATCCACCAGCAGCCAACCACCCTCAACACACATCGAAGCGGGGCCACGCGTCTACCCGAAGGAAGACTGCGAGCGGGCGAGGTGTCAATCGATACCTCCGTCGACCTCCCCTCCGTGGGACATGTGTCAGCAACGGGACACCCCGCACGGAAGAAGAGTAAGTCAGAAAGTAAGTCCATCGTGGCACATCCCGAAAAGTTCAGAATCGCTTGAATAGTGCTGAAGCGAAGCGGCTTTAGGCGGAGTAAGGTAGTAAATTATCAGACGGGCAGAGTGCGGGACGCACTGGTCCGAGATCGGCCACGCGGGTTGTCAGCGCGGCGACCCCGTTTAGGCAGGACAGAGACAGGTCCCCCAGTACAAACGGGATCTTTCTGCTTCAAGAAGTCCGCGGCCCGATAAGCAAGCGGTACGGATGTCTGTTCCCAGGAAGATGCCACCCTTGGACGGACCTCTCGCACCGTTAAGAGGCGACTCTTGGGGGAGTCGTGAAGAGGGACTTGGTGTTTCCCCGGCGAAACAGAAGCAGGGCGTTTCCGGGAGACGGTACAGGTAGGCTCCGACGAGGCACATGGACGATTGCCATCGATCTCAGAAGCGGAACTTATCGCAAAATCAGACATCCCCTTGGGAGCTGCATGGACCTCTACAAGGAGAGGAGCGTGGGAGAGGGTCGTGTGTGTCGGCGAAGAACGACGAGCGGTCCGGCGGAAAATTTCGGGAGAGTTGGGAGGACAATTGTCCAGAGCCACAGAAACCACCGAAACAGGTGAACCGGGAACCGGCACCGAAGGCCGAACGGGCTAACGGGAAAGCGGAACAAGCTCCGGAAACAACGCACGGGGGCGATGAGCAACGGAAGAGGCAACCGCAGATGGAGTGGACGCTGCCGCAGCCTAGGAAAAGAGGAAGAGAGCCAGCTTCTCCTCGCCCGCGGGGTAGCCTCACGACGGTATTATTTATGAATGGCGCCCTGCTCCAGGATTTCTTCTCAAGGCGAAAAAGGGCAGTGGACAGAGGAGGCCGTGTGCCCCTTGCAGTTAGGACAACATGGAGGATCTCTGTCAAAAGTCGGGTGGAGAGAACTGCCACATGTCGGACAGATGGTCTGGGGAGACCGACAATATTTCTGGGGGTGACCAAATTTATGGCACTTGAAACATCTTCTCGGGAAGGGCACAAGTCCGAAACGTGTGCATGGTAAAACCAAGTTTTACCTTAGATGGAGGGAAAGGCACAGAGAAGGTAAGTAAAAAAAAGACGAGGGTTCGTCTTGGAGGGTTCGTCTTGGAGGGGTCATCCTTACGTGGAGGGAACCGATAAACGTCGGTGATAGGCACGTGGTGAGCCTGTAAATGAGTTTAAGGAATGTCCATCGAACATCGCGAACAAGAACTTCCAGGCGCATATATGGTTACCCTTCGAACGTGTTTACCGGACAACATTCAAGTTAGAAAAATGACGGGAATCTTGCCCAGATGGGATAGGGAAGCAAGGACGTTGCTCTGGGTACGAGAGGCAGCACGAACCAAAGGGAACCGTTTCTCATTGGCGTAGGCCGTGGCTTCAGTAGTTTGGAGAGCAGCTTCCAAAGCATCACTAAGGATGAGCTGGCTCACAGAAGTCAGTGGACGAGATGACGTTGAATGTAAATAAAAATAAAGCGGGTGGGAATCAAGACCCGGGACCCCTGGAGGGGGGGTCGGCGAACGTGATCGTCGGCGTTGGTTGATACTGGCGTTTAGAATGGAACCCCGCTGACGCAGGGGCTCCTGAAATGGCAAACGTAAAGACGGAGAGACAAGGGTAATTCTGAGAGGCCCCAACGCCTCACCTGGTCTAGACGGGGCAGTCCTGAAACGGGACCGGAATCGAGGGCGATAGGGGTGGGGTGGTGGTACCAACCATTTCAATCAACAACAACAAGGGCGTCAAAGCCCCTGCTGGACGCAGGCCTGGGAACGGCCAGGGAGGGGAAGGGTTGGGACCGCCAGATGGTGCATTGCCGCCTTTCTGGAAACGGTAACTTTTTAGTTTTCTTCGCATGAAAAATACTTCCTGCAAAACATCCAGCACGCAAATAAATAACAAAATTCATAACACAAATGATGAATAGAAAAACTAGAATATAACCTGGGAGCGTAACCGTGGAAACCGCGCCCACAGGCCCGCAGAGCTACCTACCTCCCCCTAGAAAACCCGCACCCCGTGGGTGGGCCATGGGTGTGGCCTGGAAAGCCCCGGAAATCCGCGTCCAGTCCCAATGATGGAAAATAAAAGCCGTGCACCACCACGGATAAGACGCGAAGGCCAAGATTATGCGCCCAAGTGCAGGACCAGCCTCCTCACAGGTTTGGGCAAGTTCGGGAACCCTACAATAGGCGGCCCGGCAAAAGGCCAACCGACCGTTTTTAACCTGGTACCCTCACCCACGTAGGAAGGAGGGCAAGATGGCCCGCATGCCAACACACAGGACAACAGCCCGGTAAGCCACAGGAAGCGGAAATTGGAAGACTTAGAGAGAGACGATGCAGGGATAAAGTAGGGGTAGTACGTACAGAAAACGAAGGAGAAGGGGACAGAAACTGAGGAAGGGAAGGGTAAGGGGAACGGGAAAAATAAATAATAATAATAATAATAACAATAACAATAATAATAATAATAATAATAATAATAAAATAATATATAATAATAATAATAATAAATAATAATAATAATAATAATCAATAATGAGAAACAAACATAAATGGAAAGGAGGGGAACCACAAAAAGGGGGAAAAATCACGAAAACAAAACCGTACAACACTTCGCCCAGATACCATTCGAACAGGTATCTGAGCCCCCCCACCGCCGAACACAGGTGGGGTACGTTACGGGGTAATAATAATAAATAATAATAATAATAATAATAAAATATATAATAATAAATAAAATAATAATAATAATAATAATAATATATATTTTTTTTTGAGTGAGTGTACAGAAGCCACCACTGCGCACAAAAAAAAGAGGCGATACCGAGTCAGAAAACCAACTACAGGGGCAACTCCTAAACATAACGCATGAAAACGGGAATGCAAGTATTAAATCCTATAGAGCAGAGTCAGTTCCCGAAGGAAAGCAAAAATCGCATCACTGTGGAAAGAAAGTGCGATTCAGACAATAATATTATGAGAGGCGGGATTGGAAAGGTATGATATGTGTAACAAGGGGAAAAGCCGGTCTCTGGAAGCCGCAAGAGCCACACAATCCACGAGAAAATGGCGTACCGAAAGTAGACACTGGGAACGGCAGAGAGGACAAAGGGGGATGCTCCCTTGCCATAAGATAGCTGTGTGTGACATTAGTATGGCAATTTTCCAACGAGCCATGACCACCTCAGCGTGGCCGACTCCGGCGAAAGACGATGGCCAAATCCCAAGGAGAGGCTTTACGCTACGCATTTAAGCACCACGATAAATAATAAATAATAATAAAATAATAATAATAATAATAATAATAATAATAATAATAATAATAATAATAATATAATAATTTTTTCTTTTTTTTAAGGATGTGTACAGGGACCACCACTGCGCGCAAAAAAAGCGGCTATACCGTGTCAGTAAAACCAACAACAGGAGAAGTTTCTACACAGAACGAGAAAAAAAAGAACGGAAAAAGAAGATTACATTCGATAAAAGATGTTCAGCTCATGGAGGAACGCAAAATCTTTGTCACTTCGAAAATGGGGGCGGGGGGGGGGGGGTTAGTCAGATAAAATATGAGCAAGGTGATTCTGGGAAGGAATGGTAAGAATGTCAGGGAAGAACTGGGAGTCGGATGGCTGAGACTGCGTCGCAACCTAGTTGTGAAAAAAACGGGTTTTTTTAATTGTTTTTTTTTTTAAAAAAAACACCGTTTTTTTAAAACAAATGTTTTTTTTTGTTTTTTTTTATATAAATTAACCTCTTTTTATGTATATAAAAAGATGTTTTAAATTATACAGTGTTACCAATACCCTTCTAGGCCTAAATATTGACTATTAATACGGATTTTTTATATACACAGTGCTATATATATCTATATAGTATATATAATATATATATATATATATATATTTTATGAGAGTATATATATATAATATATAATATATATATATATATATATATATAAATATATATATATATATCATATATATATATATATATAGTATATATATACTATATGATCAAAAAAAGGAGGGTATAACAGGTGTTTTGGGGTGTTCCAGGAGAAAATGAGAGTGTAGGAAGGTGATTGATTTCTGTGAGGGGAGAGGTATGTGTGGTAGTAATGCCGTTTCTTTTAAACACAAGGTATCCATAAGTATAGCTAGAGTTGGTGTAGGTAGAGATGGTATCGAAGTGAAAAGTATGATTGATTTTGGTGTTGGTGAAGAAGGAGATGTCAAAGTATGTATTGGATGTTAAATCAGTGAGGGGTTTAGGAATGGGATTATCGAATCATTAAGTGTTGTTTCTATGTAAAATTAAGTTAGTGGGAACTTGGATGGAGAGGAAGGTGATACAAAAGGAAGTGGGGTAAGTTTAGTGAACAAGGTAATAAGGATGAGTATGTAAGAACGCTTCGCAAAGTAAATCAGTTGAATGTGAACAAGTTGGAAACTGAATAAAAATCTGGAAGCAAATGAAAGGAAGCGGTTGTTACAAGTGCAAAAGAAGTATGTGGGTGTGCTAAGTAGGAAGTAAGAATGTTAACAGGGAGTGATGGAATGAAGAGGTGATGCCAACGGTTAAAGTAAAAAAGAAGCGTGTTGATGTACTAAAGCAAATGATGAAGTTTCAAAAGAAAGATGCTTGAATTAATATAGGGAGGAAAAAGGAATGCTAAAAGATTGCATACGTAAAAGAGAAAAGAAGAAGGTAAATGACAGTTTTGGAAGGAGGTGAATGGGACATACAAGGGAATAGGAAGCTCTTCTGAACGGAAGCGCGAAAGGTTAAGAATTAGAATAAGGGGAACCTGCTTAGAATAGTGAATATAGGGATGGTGTTTTTGAAACTGATGAAATGGATGTGAGTGGAGTGTGGAAAAACACTTTGAAAATCTGTATAATAATTGGCGTAAGAGAGAGTGATAATGCACTTGTTGTTGGGTTGATTGTACAAGAAGGAATAGGTATTTTGGGGGATGAGGTTTATTAGCAAAAGAGGAAATGGGTAGAGTTAAGAAAGTTGAGAATGTAAAATCTGCCAGGTATAGATGAATTCTGGCTGAAATGATCAAGAACGGAGGCAAGATGGTGATTGATTAGATCTTGGACGTTTGGGTGTAAGTAAAGCGTTTGTATGGAGGGTATAAGTTTTTTTCGAGGGATTGAGAGAGCAGTAAATAGTACCTTATATAAGGGTACAGGGAGATAAAGGAACTGTAGAAATAATTTATAGGGTATTTAGTTTATTGAGTGTTGAGGGGAAGATATATGCTGGGTGTTTTGTTCCGAAAGAGTGCGCCAAAGTGACTGATAGGACTGATTGGGTGAAGAACAAGGTGCGTTTTAGGAGTGGTAGAGGAATGTGTGGATCAATCTTTACATTGAAGCAAGAAGAGAAAATTAAGAGAGAGGAAGAATAATGTATTAGGTTTTATGAGGTATGATAGGGTTCAACAGGGAAGGTCTATGCAGGTGTTAGGTATATATAGTGTTTTGAATAGGCTTTCTGATGGAGAGTCAAAAGTATGTATGATGATAGTGAGGCGTGTGTAAAGAATAAATAGTGTCACAGTGATTGGTTTAGTATTAAATAGTCGAGTGAGGCAGGGTTGGTGTTATGTTTCCTTGGTTATTCAATTTGTAAGTGGATGGGTTCATGAAAGAATTGAAGGTGGGCGTGACAGGAATGGTGTTAAGAATGATGGAGATGCAAGTGGTGGAGGGTGCCCAACCTATCATATGCGGATGATTGGTTTTGTGTGGCGGAAATAATGAAGAGTTTGAGAGGATTGGTGAGAGATTTGGCAGGTGTGTAAAAGGAGTTTGAAGGTAAACGTAGATAAGAGTTAAGTTAGGGGTTGTGAGTGAGGACAGTCCTCAGTGTCGAAGTTATGTTATGATGGTGGAGCTGCTGGAGCATAGTGTCTGAAGTAATATTTAGGGTATGATGTTGGATGAGAAAGGAACGGATGATCGCAGAGTTGTAGTAGAAAAGTTGTGGATGGCAGGAAGGTGGCTGTTAAATCGTTGTGAATGTAAAGGGACTAAGTCTTTAGTGCCTAGGGTCTTACATGACAGTATGTTGTCACCTGTGTTATTGTTACGTAGTGAGACTATGGTCTGGAATAAAAAGTGTAGATCTAAAGTTCAATGTTTTTCAGATGGACAATCTTAGGGGCATCTAGGTGTGAGAAGAATTGATAAAAGAGGAATGAACATATAGAGAGTTGTTGTGGTGTGAAGAAAGGGTAAACGAGAAGAATAATGAAAGTAGTTGAGATGGGGTTTGGTCATGTGAGAAAGGATGCATGTAGTCAGTTTTTAGCAGATGTATAGTGGCGAGTTGTGTTGAAAACCGACGGGCTGGAGATCGACGAAACAAGTGGATTGAGTCAAGTTAACGAAATGTCTGAAGGAAGAGAAATGTGAGTTTGGCAGAGGCTGAATAAAGGTGCATAATAAGAGAGAGATGTCGGGGTTTTGTGAGGGGGTATGGCTTTGGCCCTCGGTCAAGGGATGAACCCTTACACTGACGATTTACCATAGTGAGGGTCCGTCGCTATTCCGTGAAGCCCTGGAGTGGATTTTTCTGACTGCGACGGGTCCTTACTAATTAATGGAACAGAGGAGGGGTAAGGCTGGGCTTTCTTTTCGACTTTTGTCATATTCTTCTACTGCTTTTCTTTCTGATGCTTGTTACGCACCTTACCA
>JABUQX010099228.1:0-16802 GCA_015478945.1 Trachelipus rathkii
TCGTGCAACATATCTTCGATTCCTAATTTGTAAGACATTATGATCTATGCTACTTGAACTACATCACACACAGGCACTACAAGAATAAATAACCACACACACACACCACCACACACAACCACAGCACACACACACCTTATCATTACATTGCACTATGACACTTACACTCCATAGCATACTTCTGCACTTACATTACCTTATAACACCGTACAAAACACCGACAAGTCCTTTGGCTCTTTCCGAGGGATGCAATTTGTGACCGAGACGAGATATTTCTTGCGGGCTCTCGGATTTTTCGACGACTAATTCTTCGGCTACACCGCGTTAATCGTGTCATCTCCAGGGTGCAATTTGTGGAGATAAGCGGGGCCGCAATTTTTCGTGTCAACCTTTCTCGTATTCCCTTTCGGTTACAATTTTGATGCCTCAGCTTGATGCCTCAACTTATGGATGCCCGCAACCCTTTGACCTCAACTTTAATGCCCCCCAGCTTTGATGCTCAGCTTTGATGGGCTCAACTTTGATGGTCACATTCTTGCATGGATACTTTAATTCGTTGGTTCGCTTGATGACTCACATTTATTGATGCGTTTTCAACTTGAGTATCGATCTCCATCACCCCGTATAGGAAGATAATATCTCGATGATGGTCAGTCTATTTAGTGTTCTTATGAGGTATTGATGATGCTATGGTTGAGTGCCAGGTGAGTGCCAAGTGCGTGCATCCGAGTGCCCATCGCACCGCCACCTGAGTGGCCACTCGCGTGCCCAAGTGAGTGCACCCTCCGTGGTGCCAACGCTGAGTGCACATCGTGCCAACCCGAGTCCCCACCTCTTTCTTCTCTCACCTTTCTAAATCACACAGTCTCTGCGGCGCTGTGGGTCACACACCTGAGGTATAGGTTCGGAATCGATTGGTGTATATTACAATCTGCTAGCATGCTTCGCTAAGAGTTTTATGTCTATTTTTATGTAGTATACGTTATATGAGGGCTGAGTGTATAGCTGGTAGTATCTAGAAGAGCGACGGGTTCTCATCTGAGATACAGTGCGACAAACGTTTCGCCGAGTCCAACGTCCGGCAGGTGAGATGGGCCAGCGTCGCGAAACCGGCCTGCGTGCAGCGCAGGCGCAATATTTACTCCTCCTCCGCCGGCCGCGTGCGAGCCGCAGGGGCAATCATTTCCGGCGGTAAACCGCGCTGCGTTGCGTGCGCAGACGCAATATCTACCCTGCCCCAGGGCTGCTGGGAAGGGGCGGTAAAATATATGCATATCATAATGTATTATCGGCTACAAAACGTCCAATATTCCTTTTCAAAGATGGATCAGTCTTTTCATGTTCCTACATGTTACCAAATTTTAATTAAACTATATTAGTATACGTATCTTACCAGGCAGGATCAGTAAATCAGTAGAGCGTGTTACCTGAACGCAGGGCACTTAGTGATGATCGACTACTTTATGTTTTTATCGGTTTTAGGCTCTCTAACTCATATGTTACTCTGTTAGAACCAACATGATTTTATTAACCATTAACAGTACCTTAACCAGTAATATCAGTAAATTTCAAATAGAGGAGTAGTTCCTTATATTAAAAGGGATTAGTTGCTTTTTTTGTTATTACATGTTTTACTGCTTTACCTCTCATGTTTTAGCTGCTTTAAATTGACTCATAATGTTTTACTGTGCGCTCTTAACTCACTATATTGTATTAGCATTACTACTAAAGCATAAATCAAGTAGGCGCAAAAAACAATGCAGTTTATTTAATAAACAACGGTTTCGTATCTGCGATTTATATTGCCCAATAATTGATTGTGCATCACAAGGATTTCACACTGCCTTTACTCATATATTTATTAACATTAAATGTTTCCTTTATAAATTTTAATTTTGTTTTATATACTTTTTAATCTCTATTACTATTTATTATTATATATTCAAACTTAATTATTTTTCATTATATTTTAAACTTGCGCCTCTAAACAAAATATACTACGACATGGTCTGTATTATTATTTTTATTTTTTTTTTAGGTTGTGGATAGAATTTCAGGAACTAAAATTCATAAAAAAACTATTGTTATAATACTAATTTATTTATTATTAATTATTGTACAAATTTATTTGGTTCAAATAATGGTGAATTTCTTCTCCTATACCTCCTTTAAGTTGTTATTAGAAGTTCTTAATTATTTAAACATTATAATTATTTCTTTTACTAGATTTTTTTTTCTGCATTGTAAACAACGATTATTTATGGGAATCTTCTTCCCTTCCGCAAATTCCGGCGACATTTATTAAAACGGGTCCGACATTTATTACAATTCTTTATAATAATAATCACCTCATAAGGAACAATGGTAAGAATTCTTTTGACACTAACTCTTGTAAGAAATAATATGGGTAGTGTTAATATATATGTTTATGAAACAAAAAAATTTAAAGAAGTTTTAATAGTATGTTATTCATATATTCATGGAATAAGGCTATACGATATTAGATGCTGGAGCAGTATAGCATTGGACCGAAAATGAATTATGTCGGTTAATTGCAGATGAATTGTAATTTGCATCGCTAATTCGAATTTTGAAATAGCAGACGGCGTTCAGTTTTTCTTCCCATCTAAATATCTCTGTGTTTATATCATAACACATGATGATCTATTTTATCAAAGCAATCCACCTAATACAGCATTGCGAAGTGTTTCTTAAACACACAGTATTTCATCTTGTTGGCTATTTAGAGAAATGAATCAAATTAATAAGAGACAACTCAAATGTTTCCCCTTCAAGGAAAGAGTTTTAAAGTATATAAAGGAATGATTAGCGATCCCCCACCGTTATTTGATGTGTGAACTTCACCCAAATAACGACACAGAGTGATCTGCCGTTCGTACGAACATTCTTCCCTAACAATAGAAACTGTATACTAAATTTTCCTTGACATACTAGAGTTCGCCTCTTATTTAGGCTGTCAACGTAGGTCTTAACTCGTTATATAAAAAATTCTACAAAGCTTAAACCTTCTGGAAAAACGTAGAACTAATCTAACGAGGATACCGAGAAAATTCTATACAGTGTGTTGTGGAAGTCTGTTTAAATCTTATAAAAAGTGAGAGTTTTACGTTACCAAACTGAAATAATACGAAGTGTTAAGAGCTACGCCTCTGTTCTAAGAAACATCATTAAAAACTCTCCTGTACCCATTAAAAAATCTGAAAAATAAAAAAGAAGTTATTCAGAGAGCGGAGGGCATTCCTTCATTTCTCTGCTCCGCTATAGCTCCTGAATTACAGCTAAGTGGTTTACCCGTGAATGAAAGATGGTTGCTGTAACTTCCATATAATGAGTAATGAGCAATATGAAGTATACGATCAATATTCGATGCAGGAGGGCGAATTCAATCCATCAGATTTTCTAGCATTCACAACCTCTACATGAACCAGTTTTACCAGCACTTGTGCAAAATCCCCAGTTCCCTTTCTGTTGGGATCAATTCACTCATCATCAATATAATTTACAGAATATTACGCTTCCAAACTCATTGACATTACATGCCCTCTTTCATCTTATAGACCAACTTCTTGCATCGCCAAACAGAAATCCTTATATTTGTTGTGCAAAGAATCTTATCTCTTTTCAGCGAGCCTCTAATCTCCAGCTTATATGATCCTAAAGTTGAGCAGATAACCAATTACGAGAAAGAGTGTACAGGATATTAAAATCAGACATTAACATCCATTGAGTACAAGTCATCTTATAGTAGCTGCCCAATTGAAATAATCTTAAAAACTTGCATCTAATCCACCACTCACGTAAAAACCGCTACCCGATGATGACGATATACCTAATGAAGTAAACTTGAAGTTGAAAAATGAAGATAAATTTTAAAAATATCCTGGAGGAGTGCTTACCCTATTACGAGGTGCCGTAAATCAGAATAGGCTTTATAAAATATATTTTCAAAAGAACAATTATCATTGAATGAAGCAGGACAAATCGGTAATTGATTGATGGAAAGAGTTAAAGGATCAAAATAATTGTCTGGATTTGATAGCTGATCCTCTCACCGTAAGCTGGAAAAAGGCCCGTAAAAGGGCTGGAATGAGATCAACAAGTACTTTCCAGACTATTAATTTCCCCAGAACTTAAATCTTAATACAGCACGTTTAGCAAGCACGATTTGGATAATACTCCCCTATTACGCCAAAGACTGCTGCAAGTTCCTCAGGCACTTCTTACGCTTCAGATAATTTAAACGTGTTACCAGAGGAATATAGAACAGCACCGCTTTATAAATAACTTAGGTGGATAAATGCGTATTATGTATTATCAATATATTTATTTAGTTGTAATGCTTGTGTATAAATAAAAATGTTATTTTAGACCTTTTTCTTTATCCCTTTTAACTTTATATATATAATTATACTATATAATATATATATATATATATATATATATATATATATATATATATATATATATAGTATATATATATATATATTATATTACTTACTTATAGCGCGTTTACAATGGGTCGAGTACCACATGGAGTCAAGAGGTTACGTTGATAAGTATTACTTCAGATCTGAGGTAACTCAAACGTGTTTGGGGATTTACTAGGTTTTCTTTAAGGTATCCTAATATTGAGAAAAAGAGTTAAAAGCATATTTAGAAGGAGAGGAGGCATTTACTCTACATAAATCTGTAAGAAAAAAATTCTACAGGACATTATCTCCGCAAGCTCGATAGCATATGGCAGTTGGATTTATCGGAAATGATTAAATTTAGTTCTTATATTGAAGGATTTCAATACATACTTTTTACTATTGCCGTATACTTCTTAGATTACTTGTTGGTTGAAACCTTAAAAGATAACAGATCAGCCACAGTTGCAATGCAGTAACGTTGAACTCTATAGAGGAGAGAAGGAGAAACGCTAAATCATTTTGGACAGATTCAGGAATGGAAATCCAAGGGCGAGAGTTTCAGGAGATCGCTCTTGGGAGTAAATGGTTAGAGCTATTTACATATACATTTCGTGAACAAAGCGGGCTATAGTTGAAGAGTAACAGCGTACATTAAAGAACGCATGCATAGGTATTTTACTAAATGAATACTTTTAAATATTGATATATTGAACGATCTAGCTTATTCTTAGTAACGGTGCTTACATAGACTGATAAGAAACTCCTTTAGAATGTCTAAAACTAGAGGGCCGTAGAACCATCTACATGAAAAGCAACAAAACTAAAAGAATAATTGCATGGAATAAAAAGGTGATGAACCTAGGTAAGAGTATCGGACCGATAGAAGGTTAGAAAAGGATATGAATCCGGTTGGATACGGAGGTTTTTAAAGTGCACAATATCTGGCCATTCCGTAGTGATAGTTTAAAGTTTATATATCTGGAGGAAATTTTTAGATTGGTGAAAAAATAAAGGAGGGTTCTATAAAACACGAAATACAAAAAGTAAGGTTCAATCCTGTAACTCCTGAATTATCAAACTTGAAAAATTTAGCTACGAGAGGGGTAGAAATAAGCAGTATCTGGTGAAATGGAGGGGTATCCTGCTAAGTTTATTACTTATATAAAAGCAAGTAAAGTTAAGAATCATTAATCAATTGACATTATAATCATGGAGAGTGTAGACCACTTTTTTTTAACTTTCCCTTTTCAGCATCTTTGGTTTACATCCTGATAATAAACTCGCTTGATTTTACAACATGTGTTAATGAATCTATTCTACTTAACAGAGATCTCTATGAGATAGGATTATGTGAAATGATATTAAATACGGACATAAGAAGAATTTCCTCCAATCTATTTCCTTCTGGATTGTGGTGTATCAGAAGTGTAGCAATGGTGTTGAAAATGTAATTAAAAGTGAAGATACCGGTAACCTGAAAGGACTACAATTGCGAACAAGGTGAAACTACGACAACATTTGCTACAAGAGAAGACTTTTTGAAGAATTTGCTCTGGCCAACGACGCTTATTTAATCGGTGCCGTTGCTTTTTTCAGCATTTAAACGACCTTCTTTGATATGAGTATTATGTGTAAGGATTTTGGTATATATCACAAACTCGATTTGCCGTAACCATATGAAAGAGTAAGAATAATGATCTTTAAAGAACTCAAAAGTAGTGTAACCTGAAAGCAGACCCTGTGATACGGTTTTTTCTCGAACGGTCCCGTGGCAGCGAAATACATATCCGCAAACGTATGGTGAGCTGATATAGCTCATGATATCCTACTATGTTGAAGAGGATTATAGTATCTGTGGAGAAAACGCATGACTCCATGAAACAAAAGATGAAGCAGACGCGAGTACTGCAATTTATACATGTAACACCATCCGAGATGGCCGCTCGCCACCTGGTATGGTTATTATCTAAAATATAATTTGATACATGCAAATATGTAGGTAATACTAAGCTCCTTTATTAAGTAGTATATTTTCCAAAGAGAGTAAAGTATAACAGTTCCCTCATGATATTTCTTCTCTGAATAGAACAATTTTGATCTGTGGCGCGTGCATACAAGATGTAGAAGGCATCCCTTCCCCTTTACAGACGGAGCTTGTTTATGGAAAGTTCATTATTAGACAGAAAGCGTATGCAGTACTTCTCAGCATAATGGAATACTTATAGAGGTGTAGTCGATATATTTCATTCATTAAACATACTCTCACAGTGTAAAGATAGTAACAGAAAGACACTCATGTAATATGGAGGACGAAGAAAGGGTGTTCAGAGGGTCAATAATGCAGAGGGGGTATGGCCTGGTGGATTTTTTCGCCAAGCTATGGAGAAGTGCAAGGCTTCTACTCAGGAGAGGTGGGGAATATATAGGTATATAAAAGCTATAAGAACGGCTTGCATATCTATTCAAGATATTGCGGCAGAATAACTCCCGTGAGCATTAAAAGACGTATTTGGCGATGTTTTCAGATGAGATGTGATGATGTTTAAGCGTAAAATAAGGACGTAAAATGTCAGGTCAAGAACGAGGGGGCAAGAAGATTGTCATAAAGAAAACGACTAAGCGGAAAAAAAACTCTAAAGAAAAATGTATTGATGTATTGCTATTTAATTACTAACTGATACTTTTATGCGAGCTGTGTATATAAGTAAGGTTTTTCATAAAAATGTTCAATATACGACCAGAGCTCGCACATGCAAGATGCATTTCCTTCCGTCATCCTTCTAGTCCTGATTGTTTTAAGAGTGAATTACTCTTCTCCATGAACCCTACCCAGATTAGCGTAACGAATCCAACTATCAATATTAATCCTCTGCATTCAATTACCAGTCTACAGATGTTCCTCTAGAGTCAATATTCCAGGTACTTCTGATCAGTACTTAGATCCCCTCTAATGTGTTTTTAATAATGTAAACCGAAAATTGGAACAAAACTGAATGGTACATGATCTTCTTCGGTGATGAAGATATAGTATATACAGAATCAAATTTCCTGTATACATGTTTCACTCCAGGTTGAAGTCCTATCTTAACGGCATTCATAGGTCGTCAGGCGGCTAATTTCCTTATACGAAGCTATATAGAACATTTGTTAATTATCGACGACGCTAAACATCTCAATCTCAATCATCGTGGTTTTTACAAGTTTCAAAGATGAAGCTGCAACATATAGATGCGGTGGACGTGCAAGAGAGTACAGCCGAGCTACAGCACCATCCGATTCTGTACTTTATGCATTCATTGGCCAGCGCAGCTCAAGTCATTAATTTTACGGTCCGATTAATGGTGATATCTTCTGCTCAAAGAAAGAATCAATTCTACCATCTGTAGATATAGAATCGATTTTATTCACGGAATCAAATCTAAATTTGCGCTCTAAATATAAAAGTAAAAGCCTACTGCTACAGCTGTAGTCTGAACTGTTTTTCAAACTGCTGGCGGCTTATCCTCTATGTAGAAAAGTGGAAATTATACCACAGCGACTTTGGAAATTGAAATTCGCTTTTGAATACTACAGGCAAAGTAACTCTATTAAAGAGGTGAAAAACAGATATATAATTTCACTCAGGATTAATCGAAGTATCAATATCCTAACAGTTGTGAACGGAAATTCCACAGAAGTATAATAGGATTGTTCGGAAACATAGCCTATCTCCGAGGCTTATAAAAGTCCACCCTATAATTCACTTTTCGGACTTAGGTCGGTATCAGTTTTACCTGTTGAATGGACTACCTTTTATTGTGTCTGTTGTATTTTATTTAAATGTTATACACAACGGAGACTATCTCTCCGTACTCGTCCTTTTTACGACTTATAGCCAATACTGCATCATGTAAATGATAGCGGAACAGGCTTAAATCTTGAAGAATTCGCGAAGAATAAGTAATTTAAATGTCGTATGATCTTATCTGCACGACCTTCGCTTGTAACGCTATCCATTTAATACATTTTGAGAAAGGGCACTTTAGACTAAGCTCTCTTTGGATCAGTCTACAATCACCCAATCACAGTAAGATGGTCTAATACATGAGAGCATCTCAACTGACATTGAAATTGAAGAGTAAACAACGTACTTTTGATTATTAAAAGATGAATTGACGAGCGAAATAAAATCGGTTGTTTAAGAAATGAACAGTCGCTTTTTAGGTGTGTTCGCTATTAACGAAATAACTCTGTAAAGTTGGAGAAGGATACTTGCTTCATATTCAATACATTGCCTGTCACATCACCTCAACAGGACATGGGATTTCCGTTTATAGAGCAGAAACGATGCTGTTCACATAATTGATTCTTTGACTTAAAATTTATAGGCAGATATCAATTATATACATATTTTTTAAAATAATATGTAGCTGTGTAAAACTATGTTTACATGTCAAACCTTTTTCCTAATTTATGTGGAGTCTATGGTATTTATTTCATTATATCGTTGTTCTTATGTTTTAATAAAACTGTAAAATATTTTTGAATGTTTAAAATTGTATAGTAAATGATTTTCTATATAATCCTAAGGGATTGTAATAATATGCTTTTAAATGAATATGTACATTTGTCTACCGCCCAGAACTCAGTATATATAAAAAGGTTTTTTTAATAAATGTTCGTACAATTTTTATTAAATAAAATGTTTATATATCAGACATTCCTGCGTGTGTGTTTTTCTTTCATTACAATTTTTAAATAAAAATAAAAGATAATAAGAATAATAATAATAAACAATAATAATAATAAAAAGTTTAAAAAATAAAAAAAATATAAAAGCAAACATAATGTTAAGTAAAGATATGAGTTAAAGCAGTAAAACATAGAGTTAAAGCAGTAAAACAGTAAAACAAAGCATACTAATCCTTTGGTGTTAGGTAAGAACTATTTGATTTACTCATAAATCACCAGAAATGTAATGTAATGTTAATAAATACCTATGAAGTTTAAAGCAGTAAAACATATGAGTTAAGCAGTAAACATGAGTTACAAGCAGTAAAACAGTAAAACAAAAGCATACTATCCTTTGGTGTTAGGTAACCCTCTATTGAATTACTGATTTACTCGTTTAAGGTATGTAACTCGTTAATATAAGATGAGTTTAAAGCAGTAAACTATGAGTTAAGCAGTAAACAGTAAAATCAAAGTATATCTAAATCCCCTTGGTGGTTAGGTAAAGCTCTATGATTTACTGATGTTACTGCTTTAGGTTTGTAAAGTATATGTTTTTATAAAATTTCGTACAATTGTAGTAAATAAATGACTCATAGTATATTTGAAAGAAATTCTTTGAATAGTTTTACATTGATATCAAGATTTTTCGTTCGCGCGGTAATCATCTGCGATCTGCGGATCGCACGCGGCTGGGGTTAGCGGAAAATATCGCCGCCTGCGGGCGCACGCGCGGCGGTAATATTGCGCCTGCGGGCGACGCGGCGGTTTGCGACGGTGGCTACTGCGGACGCGGACTCGGAAACGTTTGGGGTCACTGTCTCAAATGTGTAGCTCCTTTAGATTATAGTATTCTATCGGTTATAAGTGTGTATAAATAATATCTAATCATAGTAAGGCAGCATTCCTAGCAGATTGTAATATAGCACCAATCGATTTCCTCATACCCTTACTAACATAGGGGGTAGGACACCCATATTTGGGCTATTCTAGGCTCAGGGGAGGCTAGAAACGGCTTGAAAAAAGTGGCACGCAGTTGGCACTATGTGGCACTCATGTGGCACTATGTGGCACCATTGGCATCATTGGCACTCTTAGGACACACACTTGTCACACCATCTCACCCTGGCACTTCATCTAATACTCACTAGAACACTAATAGGACATCCGACTAGATACTCCTTAACCGGTGATTGGGAACCATGCAAAGTTGAACATCAATAATTCGTGAGTGCCATCAAAGCTGACATCTAACAAATATAGGTCCATCAAAGGTGACATTCCATACAAAGTTTGAGCATCAACAAACGGTGAGGCCATCATAAGCTGGGGCAATTAAAGTTGAGGCATCAAAGTTTGGGCATCAAAGTTGCAGGGATCAAAGCTGCGGCATCAAAATTGTACCGTAAAATACAAAAGGGTTGACCGACGAAAAATTTGGGTTATCAATTGCACCCTGGAAGACCAAAGGGTTGGCCGAAAAATTAGGTCTGTCGAAAATTAGGGATGGCCAAAAATTAGGGTGGGTCAAAATTGACCCATGGAAGACCAAAGGATTGGTCGTGTGTTTTTACGTGTGTATAAGTGTAAATGTAAGTGCAAGTATCTATGGGTGGTAAGTGTAAGTGTCATAGTGAATGTATGTATAAGTGTAAGTGTGTGTGTGTGTGTGTGTGGTAGTGTTGTGTGTGTGTGGTGTGTGGTGGTTATGTTTTCAAGTTAGGATAGATCCATAATGCGTTCAAGTTAGGAACGCCGAAATATGTGACGGGTGGGCACGAGTGGGCTAGAAAATTGGCGGGCCCAAAATTGACCCATGGTATCTGGAAGGGTCAAGGCCGAAATATCATGGTCAACCAAGGGTTAAGCGACATCCAAAAAGGGCTAAGTCCCTAAAAGAAGGACAAAAAATTACCGTGGGCCAAAAATGACCCATGATTATAGTGGCAAGGTCCAAGACGAAATCTCATGGTCAACAGTAAAGACTCCACAATACGTAGCGCCTAAAGGGTGGCAAAAATTAGGGTGGGCAAAAAATACCCATAGGAAGACCAAAGGGTTGTCGAAAAAAATATTAGGCGTGGGTGTACGTTGACAGACGAGTTGCGACGCTCACGTTTGGCGCAACCATGTCTTCGAAGGGTTGCCAAATTAGGGTGCCCAAAAAAATTAGGGTTGCCAAAAAATATTAGGGTTGCCAACAAAAAATACGTGGGCTAATGTTGGACGTCCATGAGGGAGTGCCAACAGGGTTGTCGAAAAAGGTCACGGTCAAAAAAAGGTCGAGGGAAAAAAAGGTCAACGGCAGGTAAAAATTTGGGCTCAAAAAAGTCAGGTGGGTCAAGGTAAGGTCAGTCAAGGTTCCAAGGTCAGGTAAATAATTGCGTTGGTCATATGGTCAGTTTTTTTATCTCCAATATGGTTGCCCTCACTCCCAATAATAAAAAAGAAACTTATAGCACGAAAATTATGCTAATGTCGTACAGTTGAGTTGTTTCATATCTCGCGGACGTAAAATCGCGGACGTATAGATCTTTATATGGAAAATAATAAATAATTATTTTTTTTTTTTTTTAACAAATTACGATGATTTTTTAGGTTCAACATTTATTTATGAAACTTTTAATCTAAATAAAGTTATCTTTAGGGCGGCTACTAATAATTATTGATGACAAACTTAAGCCTCATATATACTATATTATTATATATATATAATATACTGCATATATATATATAGGTAGTGAGTAGATATATATATAGGTATATAAATTAAGGCTTATATATAATATATTTGTATTCAATTATTTTTCTCATATATTATGAATATAATACGATTATATTATATAATATAACCTATATATATATATATATATATATATCATACTTGAGACAAAGAAGAGGGATGCAAAATTGTCATCTCTGAATGCTCGACGTATTTGTTTACAAGCTGTTCCGGTCCTGTCAAGTATCCCATCCTAAGATCCGCTTGATATTATTTTAGAAAATGAATCCATCCTTATAACTCTCCCGTCCGTGTCTATGCTTAGAAAGCTGTCAGGAAATTCCTACGAAAGATTTATTATATAGACAGATTTGGGCTGAAGGAGACTGTCTGAGTCTCTCCACAGAGCCCTAGAACTAATAACAATCAAATAACAAAGATTAATATTTAGATAATACTATGTTACAGCTTAAGAAAATGTGTAATTCTCTCTCTCTCTCTCTCTCTCTCTCTCTCTCTCTCTCTCTCTCTCTCTCTCTCTCCTTCTCTTCTCTCCTCTTCTCTCTCTCTCTCTCTATCTCTCTCTCTCTCTCTCTCTCTCTCTCTCTCTCTCTCTCTCTTAAATACTTTTTACAAATTCGCGAAAACAACCCACAATACAAAACGTATAATAATTTTTTTTACCTCATTTTCTCCAAAATGAAGGAAATAGTACGGATCATCTTCAATAATGAGTAAATTGTAAACTCTTGCAATTTCATAGATTTCCCTTTTCCTCTCCTTGGTCAAGGTCATTCCAGAAGGATTGGAGCCAGTTGGGTTGATGTATATAGCCTTTTGAAAGAATAGGTTTTTATAATAAGAAAAATGAAGAATTCTAATAATTTAATAATTTAAGAACTTTTTTATTTTTCCAGAGGGAAAAAGGCCAGAAAAAGTCAGAGGCCTACCAAATTCCACAGGAGTTGGAGAAAAGCATGAATCCAGGGTCAAATTAACGGTCAGCATGAACCGATACGCATCATTTGAAAGTTTGCTAGTCAAAGGAAGTTGGAAAAAAAGATAATGGCAGTGTGTTCCAGACTTTACCAGTGGAGCACATGTAGGATTGAACATATCGATTAAGTCTGGGATTAGAGAGATGGACAGTGAAAGGATGTTACAGTGAGAAAAGACGAGTTCCAAGAACACTCGTCAGAGGAGGAGGTATAGGACTAAAAGGATTCAGAAAAGTAGTGTTAATTGTAAAAGCGAAAGTATAAGGAGGGTTATGCAGTAGTTCGACTCTAGAAAGAGATTGGGGAGAGTTAGTGGGAGTGGGACAGTTAACAAGTTGAAAACCCCTATGCTTCACGTTATCAAGGAGAGAGAGAGAGAGGGTAAGGAACGTCCCTATACAGAGCAATCAACTGAGGTGGTGAGAAGTACCGAAGGCGTCTCATAACAGAGCAACAATCAACTGAGGTGGTGAGAAGTACCGAAGGCGTCTCATAACACCCAACATCTTCTTAGAAGGAACGTCCCTATACAGAGCAATCAACTGAGGTGGTGAGAAGTACCGAAGGCGTCTCATAACACCCAACATCTTCTTAGAAGGAACGTCCCTATACAGAGCAATCAACTGAGGTGGTGAGAAGTACCGAAGGCGTCTCATAACACCCAACATCTTCTTAGAAGGAACGTCACTATACAGAGCATTCAACTGAGGTGGTGAGAAGTACCGAAGGCGTCTCATAACACCCAACATCTTCTTAAAAGGAACGTCCCTATACAGAGCAACAATCAACTGAGGTGGTGAGAAGTACCGAAGGCGTCTCATAACACCCAACATCTTCTTAGAAGGAACGTCCCTATACAGAGCAATCAACTGAGGTGGTGAGAAGTACCGAAGGCGTCTCATAACACCCAACATCTTCTTAGAAGGAACGTCACTATACAGAGCATTCAACTGAGGTGGTGAGAAGTACCGAAGGCGTCTCATAACACCCAACATCTTCTTAAAAGGAACGTCCCTATACAGAGCAACAATCAACTGAGGTGGTGAGAAGTACCGAAGGCGTCTCATAACACCCAACATCTTCTTAGAAGGAACGCGTCACTATACAGAGCAATCAACTGAGGTGGTGAGAAGTACCGAAGGCGTCTCATAACACCCAACATCTTCTTAGAAGGAACGTCACTATACAGAGCAATCAACTGAGGTGGTGAGAAGTACCGAAGGCGTCTCATAACACCCAACATCTTCTTAGAAGGAACGTCCCTATACAGAGCAATCAACTGAGGTGGTGAGAAGTACCGAAGGCGTCTCATAACACCCAACATCTTCTTAGAAGGAACGTCCCTATACAGAGCAACAATCAACTGAGGTGGTGAGAAGTACCGAAGGCGTCTCATAACACCCAACATCTTCTTAGAAGGAACGTCCCTATACAGAGCAATCAACTGAGGTGGTGAGAAGTACCGAAGGTGTCTCATAACACCCAACATCTTCTTAGAAGGAACGTCCCTATACAGAGCAATCAACTGAGGTGGTGAGAAGTACTGAAGGCGTCTCATAACACCCAACATCTTCTTAGAAGGAACGTCCCTATACAGAGCAATCAACTGAGGTGGTGAGAAGTACCAAAGGCGTCTCATAGCACCCAACATCTTAGAAGGAACGTCCCTATACAGAGCAATAAAATGAGGTGGTGAGAAGTACCGAAGGCATCTCATAACACCCAACATCTTCTTAGAAGCTGGTTTAGAAAGAGAGATAATGTGAACCTTCTAAGAAAGATTACGAGAAAAGGAAATATCAAGAATATTAAGAACAAATGAAGGTTTGAGTTGTGTGTTTAAGAAGAAGATTTTGTAGTTTTGTGGAAGATTATGAGGGTAGATAGATGAAGAAACTGGTATTTTGAAGTATTGAAAACAACCATGTTTTTCTTGTCCCAACTAGAGATACAAAAAAAAAAAAGTCAGTAACTCTCCAAGGCCACCACCTAGCATCAACTATTTCCTGTTGAGCAGATCCCCTTTCAAAATGGGATGAGTAATGAAGGGTGGAGTCAATAGTAACAATCAGAACAGGGACAACGTTTAAAGCGTTGTGATTGGCTGTTGTATATTGCTACGTCAAGGATATTAGCCAATCAGAGAGTAGTATTTCTTGATGACGTAATGGATATTGACCACTCACAGGGATGTATTTCTTTAAATGAAGTAAATGAATTAATAGTTTTTGATTGTTTTCGTTTTTGGTTGCTGTTGCACTCGTTCGTTCGCGCTGGTGAAGAACACACACCCACCAACTACCCGACCAACCACCAATGAAGTTATATATAACGAAAAAAACCAACACCATCAAAATTAAAACCATCAAAATTAAAAAACCATCTGTTCACTTACATCATATAAAGAAATACAGCCCTGTGAGTGGTCAATGTCCATTACGTCATCAAGAAATACTGCTCTCTGATTGGTTAATATCCGTGACGTAAGCAATTTACAACAGCCAATCACAACGCTTTAAACGTTGTCCCTGTTCTGATTGATACCACTGGAGTCATTTGCACAAGAATGGATTCGAGACGAAATAACAGACAGGAGATCATTAATGAAAAGTAGTGGAAAAGTTGCTGATAAAATAGAATCCTGGAGAACACCACTGGTGATAGATTTTAAGGATGAACGGTGGCAGCCAACATCAGCAGCTATAGAACGAACGGAAAGGAAATCAAAGAGTGGGTTACAGTGAGAAGGATAGATATCGAAATAGGGTAGTTTGGAAATCAAAGCCTTGTGTCAGATTCTATCGAAAGCCTTAAAGAAGAACACCAGTCGTGCGTTTCTTAAGGAAATCATACTGACGATCTCAGATAATATTAGAAGATTTATGATGTTTTCAATTGAATTTTACTGTTAAGGATAGACTCAAAACTTGGGAGAACAGAGGTTATAGAAATAGGACGATATTTGGAATTTTGAGGCGAGTCTCAATTCTTCGGCATAGGCTGAATGAGTACAAGTTTGCAGCAGGAAGGAAATGTTGAAGCTGACAGGCAGAGACGAAGCAGTTTATCGATTGAGAACCACAAGAGACAAGAGAAATATTATAAGAGCCAAACGACTTCATTGTGTTAAACTCAGAGAGAGAAGAAATAACATCTCAAGAAGAAATTATTATTTTAGGTAGAAATGATTTGAAGGGAGGTGGAGATGGAGAAATAGCTCCGGAATTATCTGGAGATGGAGAAATAGCTCCGGAATTATCTGGAGATGGAGAAATAGCTCCGGAATTATCTGGAGATGGAGAAATAGCTCCGGAATTATCTGGAGCTGAATTAGAGGAAAAAGTTTGAACTATGAGCTTAGCTTTAGCAGAAGGTAAGAAGATTGTGATACTGTAAACATATTTACTGTTCCTTAAATATGTTTAGAGCATATATTGTGACATCACCTTGGGAACTCCTGACGAGGCGTCTCTAACTTCTTCAGGATTCCATTTGGATAGGACTTCTTTTAAGTGATCTGGAATCATGCCTTGATCGTCAATTTTAATTCCAAGGAATTTCACATTAAGGGACTTCAGCTATAATATAAACAATTTGCAAATATTATTATTATTATTATTATTATTATTATTATTATTATTATTATTATTATTATTATTATTATTATTATTATTATTATTATTATTATTATTATTATTATTATTATTATTATTATTATTATTATTATTATTATTGTTATTATTATTATTATTATTATTATTATTATTATTATTATTATTATTATTATTATTATTATTATTATTATTATTATTATTATTATTATTATTATTATTATTATTATTATTTATCATGGCAAGACCAGAAAAAAAACGCGAAAGGTTTCAATGATAAATGCGAAAACGGTTAAACACCCAAATCTTCCACTGAACGAAGTACAAC